>VUQH01037826.1:23570-33670 GCA_015106775.1 Etroplus canarensis | reverse complement strand
GAAACTAAAGGTGTGATGCTGAATGTTGTTAGTGCATACGCCCCACAAGTTGGATGCCAGTTAGAAGGGAAAGAGGAATTCTGGAGTAAGTTGGATGAAGTGGTAGAGAGCGAAACCAAGAAGAGGAAGCAAGTGAGGGTAGAGCCAAGGATTAAATGGTGGAAGTTGAAGAAGGAAGAATGTTGTGCAGAGTTCAAGGAGTAGTTGAGACACGCTCTGGGCGGTAGTGACAAGTTACCAGATGACTGGGAAAGTACAGCTGAGGTGGTGAGAGAAACAGCCAAGAAGGTATTTGGTGTCTCCTCTGGACAGAGAAAAGAAGACAAGGAGACTTGGTGGTGGAATGACAAAGTACAGGCAAGTATTCAAAAGAAGAGACTGGCAAAGAAAAAGTGGGATAATCAGAGATGAAGAAAGTAGACAGGAGTACTGGGAGGCTAGGTGCACAGCAAAGAGAGAAGTGGCAAAGGCAAAGGAAAAGGCTTATAGTGAGTTGTATGAGAGGCTGGACACCAAGGAAGGAGAGAAGGACTTGTATCGATTGATGAGACAGCTGGAAAGGATGTGCAGCAGATTAGGGTGAATAAGGATAGAGATGGAAATGTACTAACAAGTGTTGTAAGTGTTGAATGTGTTGCAAGTTGGAAGGAGTACTTTGAGGAACTGATGAATGAGGAAATGAGAGAGAAAGGAGGTCAGATGGAGTCAGGGAGATAAAGAAAGACGACAAGAGTACTGGGAGTCCAGGTGCACAGCAAAGAGAGAAGTGGCAAAGGAAAAGGCTTATAGTGAGCTGTATTAGAGGCTGATTGAACACAGTTCTAGTTAACAGACTACTCCTCTGCAGTAGAAATAAAACCAGACTTTTATTGTGGCACATCTACTGTACATGTAGAACATAAGTGACTTACAGCAGCACGTAGTGACTCGTATAAAAGGCTAAATGGAATGCTTTGTTCAGTAATACTGATTTGTACCATATAAGAAAGTCTATTACATCATCAGCACGCCGCTTCCAGCAGAGGTATTAGATCAGTCTGTCTGCGGGGAGTCCCTGGCTCATGGAGTCCGTGTGTGGCTCGGTATGGAGCCCAGGGTCCAAACAGGAAGTCATGCCGTGCTTTTGGTGGGCAGCTCCGTGCTGTTGTGTCTCGTCTTGCGCGACGTGCCGTCGTCCCGCGGCCTTGCCTTTTGCAGGTTGGACATGGCAGCGGTGCGCTCAATGTCAATGAGGGCATAGAGCTCGGTGCGGCGGGTCGGGGTCGTGGGGGGCAGAGGGGAGGAAGGGGTGCGTGGCGTGTGGGGGTTGCTGCCATCCGAGGCGCCCTTGTTCCCAACCCCGCCATCCATCTCCACCTCAATGTAGTTAAGCATCTTGGGTGGCTCGGCATGACCCGACAACGGAGGCCGGCGGAAGTCAAAGTTGAAGATGGTGGGTCCATCAACACGGCGCCGGGCTGTGTCGGGCCGGTGAGCGCTGAGTGGCGCTGTCACGTTCTCCGTGTTGACATAGTTGTGCGAGGGCTCAAGCGCAGCGGACAGCGGGTGAGAGTAGGAGTGGTGCAGGTGATGGTGGGCGTGGTGGTTGTAGCCGTTGAGTGACGGTGTCTTGAGGCCACTGCAGCCGTTCTCCTCTTCTTCAGAGCTCGGCTTCCTCGCCTCCCACACGGGTGGCAGCACTGGCAGGTTCTCATAGTCCAGCAAAGCGGTGCGACGCTGGGCCGAGTTGTTGACATTCTGCAGGTCGGGGGTAAGAGGGGGTGGGCGGTGGCGGCGGGGAGCAGAGGAGCCGTTGGAGTGTGGGGGGGCAGGCTCAGGCTCGGCAGGGGCCTCGCCATTGCCATTAGTCTCTCGGGGCTCGGTGGCCTCCTTCAGCTCTTGCTGCCGCCGCTCCATCAGCTGCCTCTGAACAGGGGTGGGACCAAGCACAAAGCGCACACCCTGAGGCTCCAGCAGCACCTGTGGCTCCGGCGGGGCAGGTGGCGCTGGCGGCAGCTCGCCACGGACCCTCGGAGGAGGCGGGGGTGTTGGCGGGCACTGGGACTGCGGGGAGGTAGGGCTCTCTAGTGGGGTGGTGACGGTCAGCGGGCTCGGCTGCTCCTCTAGGAGACCCGTGGTGTTTACATAGGTGTGGACCTGTGGATCGAGGCACAGGTGAGACACTGTTTACCTATTGGTCATTCTACTGCATCTCATACTAATTTATGGAACTGTTTAATCCTCAAAGATCACCTCAAACCTGTGAAGACCGCACAGATGAGTCACCTGCAGAGTTTAGACTGAACCCCATTTTCTTTTACTTTGAAGGAGTTTTATTGTGAGCTTTTCCTGTTTGTACAGGAAATGAGCAAGAAGCTGAAGGGCATGTGCTCACAGCTGGGAGGTGTGAGGTGATGTTTGAAGATCAGTTCCAGGTGAACACCTGCTGCAGGACTTCCTGTTCTCTAAGTGAAGGTCACACCTGAAACCTGGTTTGTTCTACCTGTGCCAACAGGAGGCCACCTTTTTGACGCGTGTGCGGAACAAACCGTGTTTCCTGTTTGGATCCAGCAGGTCAAATGTGATTGGTCAGCACTGCTGTAACTACACACACAGACAGCAGGAAGCCCCGCCCCTGACAGTGAGAATCGCAGATGAGTCTTACCGCTTCGTCAGCCACCAGCAGAGGATGCGTGGACTCCTCCCCCACAGACGGCAGGCGGGTGCTCGCCACAGACGGGTGACGGGTGGAGGGGTGAGAAGGAGCCTCGCCCACAGACGGGATCCGGGTGACGCCGTTCGGCACAGATGGCACCGAGTAACCCAGAGCTACAGAGAAGAGGGCGGAGATTAATGAGCAGGATGGGAGGGGTCACCTGTCCAGGTAAAAACACAGCTGGGAGCTTTCAAGCTCAGTATGTGCATAAATGAAACGCCTACAACTCAAAGGTATGTCTCCACCTGACCCTGGTGATCCTGACCTTTGACCCCACAGTCTTGTAAATGTTATCAGATCTTCTTCTTCACCACAGAGAGACTGGAAACAATCCAGCAAACAGGTCAAGAAGGCAGAAGACCTGAACCCAGAGTCCCTCCTTTATTAGTCTGTCTCTGTCTGTTTGTCTGTCTCTGTCTAATGTTGAAATCTTCAGTAAACTGTTGTTTCCACCTCCTGTGACGTTGAGAATATTTAAGCTAATTCATTGTTTTAATAAATCAGGTTATGATGTTTTACTCAGTTGATGTAAGGAGGAAAAAACTGCAGAATTCCACAGATGTTTGTCCTGAAGCACTGCAGAAAACAATATTTAACTCATCATGATATTAATGTGATTTTAACATTTTGTGATTCAATAACCCATCAAAAAGCCTCCTGACTCTGCATGATGTTCTGTAGCTGGTGGAGAACCTCATGAACATCAGGAGGCTACAAGCTGCTGAGATTCAGTGTGTATGCGCGTGTGTGTGTCTGTGTGCGTTTGAGTGAGTCTGTGTGTGTACCTGCGGGTGTGAGTGCCCCCTGGTGGTTGGGTTCAAGCACAGCTTCCTCCACTACACTGATGCTGTGACTGTGCATCACCTCCTGCAGCATGTTGAAGATCTCCTCAGCACGAGAACATTTGAAGGCAAAGATCCCTGCAGACACACACACACGTACATAGATCAGATTACGGGAAACTGTTTGATTTGCGGAGAATCAAAGGGGGTGGAGCTTACAGGTAAGTCATACACTGACAGCCACAACATTAAAACCATCCACAGGTCAGATCAATACCATCAATCGGCTCGTTACTCTGACGGGGCCCGTCCACTGACTGCGCCCCCCCGCAGGAAGCAGGGAGGGAGAACATGTGGTCAGAGCTCCCAGGAACCAGAACCAGGTTCCTGGGGGGACAGCTAAGGACACACACACACTCTGGAGGCAGGTATTGATCCGTCTCTGACAGCCAATCAATACTGATCAATAACCACTGCACTGGGGAAGGGGGTTGGGATGACACTTACCAGACCACCTGACCTACTGACAGCCAGAATCCAATCACAGCGAAGCAAAGATCAGAAACAGGAAACACATTTAACCAACACCATTTAAAAAAAAAACAAAACCCTCACATCCTACTGTGATGTCACTTCCTGTGAGCACACAGACTCTCACCTTGGCCCGTCTGGCAGCGGCGGCCGCTCTCGAAGGAGAACAGGTTGGAGTCGTAGCCGTAGCGGCGCAGGCACAGGTATGGCCACCTGACGTCATCGCGGCGATGTGTGTGGAGGACGAGCTCGGCGTCGGTCAGCTCCATCACGCCTGAGCCCAGCTCGTTCCCATCATCGTCCACATTGATCACCTGAGGACACAGACAGTCAATATTAGGACTGATTGACATCCAAGAGAATCGGGTTCTGATGACAACATCTATAACAGGTTAATGCCTCTCTGCTGCTCCACTCCGTGTGTGAGGAGGTGCACACAGTGAAGACGAGAGCAGAGACTCACTGAGCTCCTACAGGTTCATGATCAACTGCAGCCTTAAGTTTTTCCCAGGCTCCTCAATGACTGAGCTGATGGACACAGTTTCATTGAACATGAGGACAGTGAGAATGGAGCATAGTCTCAGTCAATCAGCTGCTTAAAGTGAGGTTAGATTAGAAACATGTTGCTGCATCAGCATGAAGAACCTCCACACTGTGAGGTTCAGCTCATGGTAGTCTGCAGGGCTTTAGCTGAAGGGTGCTGGACTTCTCTGAGCTTTTTTGTCATCTCTCATCTGAAAGGCTTCCTGTTCTAAAAGATGATGAAGATCTGCACACAGGAGACACCAAAGAACCACCAGACAGATCTAATCTCCTTAATATGGACAGAGAAGAAGTACAGAGGTCATCTACGTCCACCTGGAGCGACCTTCATTGAACAAAGGTGATGGCCTACAACACAAACACACCACCCTGACAACCTTTCCTAGATACTTGAACTGCCTTCCACCCATGATGATCTCCAAGCTGGGCCAGCCCCTGGGACCCCTCCATCAGCTTTTAGAACTCTGAGAGGTGGAACATGTTCCAGCTGCCTTCAGATGAAGCCCTGCAGGCCTGCTGATGTTTGCTGAGCCGAATGGATCTGCTGCTGACCATGCCGCTTCTGACTTAGCTGTCAAAGTCAGGATCAGGATCTGATCCAGCTGTTGACAGCTAAGGAGTGAAAAGACAAATCTAAACATGATGCTTTTATAACATAGCATTTTATTTTGAAAATCTGAGAAACTTCATTTTCTAAAAATGAAGTTTTTGACAATTTAAATTTTAAATTTAAAAGTGAGGCTTCCTGCTCTGTTCCTATGTGAGCGAGATGACTCAAATCCACCAATCAGAGTGGTCTGTTTTAATTGCATCACAGCATGAATTTAAAAAGGCTGCAGCACCAAGAAGAACACTGTGGGGTCTGTAGCACTGACACAAGTGGACGGCATACTAGTGGGTGGCGGTAATGCACTTTTTTGTTGTTTGCCAACCGCCAATAAAATTTACAAGAAGAAGAAGAAGAAGAAGAAGAAGAACACTGTGATTGGTCAGATGCTCCAGCTCCGCCCCTTTTGCATGCTTGTAGACGAGTGTGTCGGCTCTTTTTACATGAAAAAAAATAATAAAAGCTGAGGGTTCTGGAACTTTCCTCTCAGTACAGCAGGGTCACTAACAAACCACTTCACATGATGACTCATCCCATCAAAGCTGAGCGGTCAAACCACCCACCAATCAGGAGGCCTGTGAGGAGTGACAGACAGGTGAGGCAGGAACTCACCTTGAATTTACTCTGATGATTATCTGGAATCGACTCTTTCTCTGGACAGCTTAGGCAGCTACCCATGGCTTCTTCACAGCACCATGTGATGTCTGCACCAATCAGGAGGAGGAGAGCGGTGAGGAAACATCGCAGCGCCACCACAATACACACGCCACTCTCTGATTGGTCAGCTCACCTAGATCCTGCCTCCGGGAGCCCTGCACCCATCCTCAGAGACGTCAGGGGTCAAACAGGGTCAGTAGCTCTGCACAGGAGGCAGCTGTTAAAAAGACAGGACACCCAAAAATGTGTCAGATTTAAAGGGACAGGACTCTCAAACATCTGTCAGATTTAAAGGGACAAGACACCCAAGCATATGAGATTTAAAGGGACAGGACACCAAAACATGTCAGAATTAAAGGGACAGTCGAGATCAGACAAGCTCGGGCGTGTTCAGGGTGGTATGGCCATAAGCTGGAGGTACTGCAACACCAGGTCGATGCGTGGAGCGGACGGAGCAAGCCCCTATTCCATCTCCGTGTGCCAAAAATCAATTTAATATATGGTCCCCGGGTAGGGGACGTATCAGATATTAAACTGATAAGAACAGATACTACACTTGATCTTAGCTAAAAGGTCGAGAAGCTTTAAAGATTTAAAAGGGACAGGACACCCAAACATATCAGATTTAAAGGGACAGGACACCCAAACATATCAGATTTAAAGGGACAGGACACCCAAAACACAAACATTAAAGGAATGGTAAACCCAAGGAAACATAAATGTATAATTTTATGTAAATGTATAATTATTTCTAAAAAACATTCAAAGAGAAACATGAAGAATGTGATGGAATGTTTGTAAACATCCTGTCTGTGACTTTGGTGTAATTTTCCTGTTTAATGAAGCTGCAGCAGCTTCCTGTTCCTGTCGCACCGCCACAATAAAGCTGTTCAGACAAACCTTCATTTGTTCATCAATGTGTCAACAAGCGGATATCTGTTCATTGATTAATGATTGATCGCTGGCTGTGAACCAGGTCACTGATTTCTGCTGCTATTAAACTGAGTCAGTCCACGGGTTCCTGATCGGTCCACAGCAGACTCCATGGATCCTGCGTAGCATTAAAACAAAGCAGCTGTCTAACATCTGTCCTGGAGTAAACTGAGGTTTGATTCATTATTATTGGTATTATTGATATTATCATTAGTATTGTTTATTGAGTTTCTTACACTTACTGGGAATCGGTCAGAGCTGCAGGTGAGGAGGAGCACCTGAAGCCCAGACTGAAGTGAAACTGCTCACAGTGAGCCTGGACTCAAACCTCTGATGGTAAATCTGTTAACCTCACAGAACGCCGTCGCCAAGCGTGTTTTTAAGTCAGTGGGGCTGAAAGGAGAGGCTGAAGATGCTCCTGTGGTTAGAAAGCAATTATTTAAAACTCTTTAAGGAGGAGCCAGCGACCAGCAGCTGTTACTGATCAATAATCACCGATCAGGCGTCTGCAAAAACGCTCCCAGTGGCTGACAGGTTGGTGAAACTCTGAATTTTGCTTTAATCGATCAGTATGATCAGTTTCTTTCTTCGTGTGCTGCATAGAAAACCTGCTTTCAAGCAAATTTTATTGATCTTTAAATTTCTGATTTGAAGGGTTAAAACACATCTTTCTGTCAGTTTGGTGTCGGCGGGGATCAAACCAACGAGACAACAGCCGAATACTAACATCCTGTAATCAATAAACCCAAACATGACGACAGGAAGTGACGCAACAGTCTGATTTAATGTTAAAATTTCACGTGATGCCTTGGACCGACTCAAAGGTTATCGATCAGCTCACACGCCGCCGCCGTGCCGCGTAATCAGATCTTTGAAGATTTCACCTCGTCTCCCCGCTCAGGTTTACTCAGGGCGGAACCAAAGCAACCCCGTCAGCCTCACAGTGTCGCAAACTAACCAACCAATCAGGGCAGCAGCTCACCTGTTCCCTCAGGTAAAATCTGTTTCTGTGAATGAGCCTGGAGAGAGTAATGACATCACTTCCTGTGTGACAACAGGCAGCACCACGCCGTCAGGCGAGCAACAACCTGACCCCTTCTTGATCAGACACGTCACGTCGGCGAATCGGATTTTCATTTGTCAATAAAAACATTTAACTAATCAATGACCTGATCACTAATCGATTGATCAGCTTATTGTTTGTGTGAAACGCTGCTGTTCCAATCAAAAAACTGATAACAGTTAAAGGGGGTTTGTAGGGAGGAACTTTTAACACATACTGAACAGTGAGACCTGAATCAGGCTGATATTGATCGTATTGATCGATATCTGCTGTGTCAGTTTGAGGAAGGTGAGGATGGTGACGATGACGAGCTGAAATAAGAACAAAATCTAACAACCAATCAAACGGCTCGCTCCGCTCAGATGAGTCAGGTTCTGTGTGAAAACATGATCAGTGATCAGCTGATGATCAATGACAAAAATAACCACAGATTTATAAGCTGCTTTTCAATAATCAAACTGAATACTGACTTCCTGTCTGAGGAGGTGATCAGAGTTCATGTTATTGATCAGGTCTCTGCTGATCAACAAACTACCTGACAGACTGATGGGAGTTTCCATTAAACTTAATATTAACAAATGAAACTCAGAGTGACCGGCACTGATCGATTAATGACTGAAAGCAGACTCATCAATTGATTTCTGTCCTTTTTGCTTTGAACCGCAGTGTGTGTGTGTGTGTGTGTGTTCCGCACACCGGGCCGTGTTTCTCTCCCTCTCTGCCCGGGTTTCGGTGTCTTATCCCGGTACGACCTTACCGGCTGGGCCGCTCCGCTCTGACACCGCTCTCAGTGAACTTTTCTCGGGCTGACAAACTTCAGTGAGTGGGTGTGTATTTGGGACACCGGGCCGTGTTACTCTCCCTCTCTCTGCCAGGGTTTCGGTGTCTGGTCCCGGTCAGAGCCTCTCCACAGGGCCGCTCTGCCCCCCTCGGGCCGCTCAGCTGTGACCCCGCTCTCGGTGAACTTTTCTCGGGCTGACAAACTTCAGTGAGTGGGTGTAAAGGCAGCTAGTTAGCACGGAGCTAACCTTAACACGCTAACAGTGATTTCAGCTAATTAGCTCGGGGCTACACACCGACGCACTCCGCCCGCTCGCTCCCACGAACGACCCACATACAGACCGGTATAAAGAGGCATACTCACGGGGCTCCGTCGTCGCGTCCGATCAGAGCGTCCAAACCTGCGGGACGCCCTCAAGGGCCGCGGAGCAGCTCGGATCGGAGCCGAGGAGACGCTGGAGAGGCTAGCGTTAGCCGCGGCTACAGCCGCAGATCCTCCATCTTTCCTCTGCGCCGCTGAGCGCCAAAAAACAATCACAACTTCTTCCAGCCGCCGCTAACACCGCCGTCTGCGCCGATCAACCAGCGGGAGGCGGCTCAAATCCATCGACGGACCTCCGGGCTCCTCCGCGGACTCCCACCGTCCGTCCTCACGCACTTTTTCCGTCTTTTTAAGTGACTTTGGTCCGCTCGATCCGTCCTCTGCTGCGGCCTCCAACAAACTTCCGACACTTCACTGGACAGCACGGCGCATGCGCGGCCACCGGGGTTTGGGACAGCCGGAGAGGAGCGCGAGACTCTAAACACACAGAAACACACAGACACACCTATACACACACACACACACACACTGACATATACACACACATACACACTGACAAACACAGACACACACACACACACCTATACACACAAACACAAAGACACACACGCACTGAAATACACACACTGAAACACATACACATACTGACATACAGACAAACACAAACACACACAGACACACAGACAAATACAAACACACACACACTGAAATGCACACACAGAAACACACACACACACACACACACACACAGAAACAAAAATACATAGAAACACACACACATACACAGAAACACACATTCACAAACACACACAGACACACAGAAACAAAAATACATAGAAAAACACACACAAAAACACACACTCAGAATATACACACACTGGCACACATACATACTGACACACCCACACCTACACACACACAGACACAAACACTTACACACACAGAAACACACACACACTGAAACACAGAGAAACACAAAAACACACACACACACACACTCAGAATACACACACAGAGAAACACACGCACACACACACACACACACACACACACAAGCACACTGTTCCAGCATGACTGTGCCCAAGTGCACAAAGCAAGCTCCATAAAGACATGGTTGGATGAGAACTTGACTGGTCCACACAGAGCCCTGACCTCAACCCCATCCAACTCCTTTGGGATGAAGTAGA
>VUQH01037826.1:0-23550 GCA_015106775.1 Etroplus canarensis | reverse complement strand
CCAGCATGACTGTGCCCAAGTGCACAAAGCAAGCCCCATAAAGACATGGTTGGATGAGTTTGCTGTGGAAGAACTTGACTGGCCCGCACAGAGCCCTGACCTCAACCCCATTCAACACCTTTGGGATGGACTAGAACAGAGATGGTGAGCCAGGCCCTCTCATCCAACATCAGTGTCTGACCTCATAGATGGGCAACAATCCCCACAGACACACTCCAACATCGCGTAGAAAGCCTTCCCAGAAGAGTGGAAGCTGTTCTAGCTGCAAAGTGACCAACTCCATGTTAACACCTCTGGATTTAGAATGGGAGGTCAGAAAAGCTGCTGTAGGTGGACTGTGGAGGTGTCCCAGTACTTTTGACCATTTGTATATGGTGTGATATCAGTGTGGGCCTGATGGTTCTCATCATTTATTCTCTGTTATCTTTCAATAAAGTTTGAATTAAAGTCAAATTCAAATAAATAATAATCATTAAGATAAAATGAGTAAAATTTTTAAAATGTAGCTTTTTCTT
The DNA here is from genome assembly GCA_015106775.1 of Etroplus canarensis. NCBI lineage: Eukaryota > Metazoa > Chordata > Actinopteri > Cichliformes > Cichlidae > Etroplus > Etroplus canarensis. The sequence goes on along the minus strand of VUQH01037826.1, from coordinate 23,035 downwards.
AATGGATCATAAAATCAGCTTCACAAAACAGAGTTTATATATTAAAAAAATAGAATTTTTCTCATTACCACCATATTAGACATTAAAGCATTTATATATTTATTAATAAAGAATGAATCTTTTACTTTACAGTTATGGATAAGATGATATTTTAATCCTGCAGTACAGAGTCACACAGTGGGGCTTTTATTGTGAAAGGCAGAAACGATCAAACATTCAGGAGTACAAAGATAGAGGCAGAAGTTTCACTTTTAGCTTTTTTATGTTGAAACAAAGTCAGTATAGTTTTTTAAGAGGTTTGTGTCAGAGTTCACTGATGATTGAGTACATGTGGTCAGGGTTAGGGGTCTGCAGCACCAAAGCGTTTCACTGTGGCTTCTAGAAGGACTAAATCCTGTCAGGGTCTCAGGTTTTTAGTCATCTTTTGTTCATCGTGTTCTCTGTTCAGGTTTAAACCTTAGTTTCAGCTCTACTTACAGTTACTATTTTAGTTCCCCATGTGTGGATGACTTTAAATACCTGGGATCAACCATCCAAAGCAACGGACAGAGCACAAGAGAGGGGAAGAAGAGATTGCAGGCAGGGTGGAGTGGGTGGAGACAAGTGTCAGGGGTGCTTTGTGACAGAAGGATAGCAGCAAGAGTAAAAGGGAAGGTTTACAAGATGGTAATGAGACCTGCTGTGATGTATGGTTTGGAGATGGTGGCACTGACAATGTCTATGTCCTCATTTCCTTTTTTATTTTGGTAAGCAGTCATGTTGTGTTCAGTTCTACTTCCTTCCCCTGATTGCCTCCTGTCATCATTCATCAATGTCCTGTATTTAAAAGTCTCCTCAGCTCTGTCAGTTACACTTCTTTCTAAAAAGAACATGGCAGCACAGCTTAGGTTTGCAATGCTGCATCTGAAAAAAGCACAAGACTTCTGGAACAATGCCTTTTGGACAGACCAAAGTGGACACGTTTGACCATAATGCACAGCACCAAACTCAGCATATCAGCACGAGCACCTCATAGCAACTGTCAGCGGCACGGTGGTGGAGGGATGATGATTTGGGCTTGTTTTGCAGCCACAGGACCTGGGCACCTTCCAGTCATTGAGTCCACCATGAACTCCCCTCTATACAAAAGCATTCTAGAGTCAAATGTGAGGACATCTGTCCCACAGCTAAAGCTTGGACCAAACCGACTCATGCAAAAGGACAATGATCCCAAGCACAGCAGCAAATCTCCAACAGAATGGCTGAAAAAGATAAGAATCAAGGTGCTGCAATGGCCCAGTCAAAGTCCAGACCTCAACCCCCACTGAAATGCTGTGGTGGGACCTTAAGAGAGCTGTGTATAAACGAATGAACTGAAGCAACGCTGTAAAGAGGAGTGGGCCAAAATTCCTCCACAAGCATGTGAGAGACTGACAAAGTCATAAGAAAAACCATTGCTGCAACTTATTGCTGCTGAAGGAAGTTCTACAGCTGCTGGATCAGGGGGGTGTACTTAGTTTGCTATAGTGTGACATAGTTAGAGTGGCTTTTAATGTGGAGGGACTGAGTGTCTAAACAGAAATATAAATGCTTTATAAAGCCAGAATCAAAGAACACCTAACCTAACCTCCCTCTAACCTTTGACCTCAGCAGTATTGTGAAGGCAGCACTGAGTACTCTGGTATTAGTACTCAGAGTACTGCAGTACTGCTTAAAACATCACTGTGTTGGTTTGTAGATAAATAATGAGAGAGATGTGATATTTTTGTGCCGTGTGTTTAATGAGCTGATCACATACAGAAGGGTACAGGTAAGAGTACAGGTACTGCTGTGTAATATGTCACATACATGTATGAACCATCAGCAGGAGGGAAACTTTCACCAGCACAGAGCCGATACAGCAGCAGATTAAACACACAGGAGATAACAGATAATATAGATAATCTATACAGGAATCACACTGGTCATCATAAGTTAATTAAAGTTATACACTTTTTCTGTGAAGTTTAAACACTGTAGAAAAATAAATTGACACATTTCTCTGTGGTGCTCAGCAAAGGCTCAGCGGTCAGTACAATCTTTATGGTCATGGTCAGCGTCTGTGGGAGAGGATCAATAATCTATCAATATCTGTTAATAATCTATCAATAATCTGAGGGCCATTGTCTGTGGAAGAGTATCAACAATCTGTCAATATCTGTAAATAAACTGTCAATCATCTGTTAACAATCTGTCAGTAATCTGTCAATAATCAGCGGGTCACTGTCTCTGGAAGGGCATCAATAATCTGTCATAATCTGAGTGTCTACTGGATCAATAAAATGGTTAAGCCCCTGTCACAGCTTGACGATTTCACAAGTGTATGCTGACGTAGGAAAAAAACTGCAAACATGGCTGCAAACGTCAATTAAGTTGTAGATACGTTTTGTGTAAGTTGAGAGCACGCTGAAGTTCGCCGGTGTATGTGGCGGTACGGTGAGGTCGCTGGGAAATTTTGAGCGTGCACAAAATCTCCGACGTTTGCCAGCGCATGGCTCATACGTCCCCCCGCATACTCAGACCACGTGTTGCGGGTACTTCGTGCATACGGAGACTTGCGTTACTCATATGTTGAAATATGTGGAGATAATGTCTAGCGTACCCAAAGCGTATTAATAACCTATGCGTAACGTGTTTTTAACATATGTGTAACATATATCAAATATACCTCCAACGGATACTGACATTTGTAGAGGCACGTGAAGTGATCCAGTCGTACTGAACTTGTTTCTGACACACAGCTGCCACATAATGGCGTATGTGGTGCATTTAAGGGGAGTGGTATAAATGGGGTTCAAGTTGTGAATGCTGGCTGTACGCTAGCATTTGTTGTTTGCAATACATTATGTATGCGTCCACTTAACATCGTTGATTTGCGTATGCCAGCGTTTTAGAGGAATTTGAATGTGTCGGCATAAGCTCGTTAAATCGTCATGGTGTGACAGGACCCATACTGATGACTCACAAGATCACATCCTGAACCCGCCCTCCTGCTCGCAGCGTAGCTTCCTGGCTCTGAGGACATCTCTGACGCACTGGTGTAGATACGAGTACTGAACCTGAGGACAAGGACAGGTGAGATCAGATTACAGTCAACTCTGATTACAGTGAGCACGGGCTACAGGTGGGCTCAGATTACAGTGAACTCAGATTGCAGGTGAACTTGGATTACAGTGAACTCAGAATATAGGTGAGTGCAGATTATGGGTGAGCTCAGATTACAGGTGATCTGATATTACAGTAAACTCAGTCTGAAGATGAGCTCAGATTACAGGTGAGCACAGGTTGCCGGTGAACTCAGATTACAGGTGAATTCAGATTACTGGTGAGCTATGACCACAGGTGAGCTCGGATTACAGGTTAACTCGGATTGCAGGGAGCTCGGATCAGAGGGGAGCTTGGCTCACAGGTGAGCTCGGATCACAGATGAGCTCGGATTACAGGTGAGCTCAGATTACAATGAGCTTGGATTACAGATGAGTTTGGATCACAGTGAGCTCAGATTACAGGATAGCTCGGATTGCAGCAAACTCAGATTACAGGTGAGCTCAGATTACAGGTGAGACAGATACAGGTGATCTGATATTACAGTAAACTCAGATTACAGGTGAGCTGATATCACAGTGAGCTCGGACTAGAGTGAGCTCGGATTACAGTGAGCTCAGAATACAGGTGAGATCTATTTACAGAAAACTCAGATTACAGGTGAGTGCAGACCAAGGTGAGCTCAGATTCCAGGTGAGCTAATAGACCAGTAATCTCAGATTACAGGTGAGCTATGATAAGGCGTGTGCTCGGATTACAGGTGACCTCGGATTACAGTGAGCTCGTTTTACAGTGAACTCAGATTACAGTGAGATCAGATTATAGGTGAATTCAAAATACTCTCAGTTCAGATTACAATTGAATTCATATTACAGTGATCTGAGATTACAATGAGCTCATATTACAGAGAGCTCAGATTGCAGGTGAACTTGGATTACAGTGAACTCAGATTGCAGGTGAACTCAAATCAGATTACAGGTGAGCTGAGAATACAGATGAGCTCAGATTACAATGAACTCAGATTACAGATGAGCTCAGATTACAGGTGAGCTCAGGTTAGAGGTGTTTATGATTTTCACGTTATGGTTCAGCCCTCCTGTATCAGTTGCTATGGGTCACTCAGTTAAATTGTCTTGTAAACAGGACCTCCTTTCAATACCAGCCATGTCTTTTAGAGGAACGACTGTGGCTTAGAGAGAATCTGACAGAAAAACATTTGAACTCAACAATCATAAAGTTGCATTTGCTCAATCTCCTGAAGTCTCTGTAGCCAATGAGAGCTGTCTGAATTCTCTAAACAATCAGGAAAGTAGCATCAGTGCATTCTTCATTACATCTTTCAGCAGAAGAGACACTGGAGCTTACTTCATGAAAGGAAATCCATCCCATAGCTGCTGAAGAACATCTTAGTTTTTAGGTTTAACATGACCACGCCATGAGATGCATTTTAATTCTTGTTAAAAAGGAATACACAGGAGTTTAATACTTCTAAGGTTTTAATTTAAATGAAATCGGCTGTTGGGCTCTAGATTATCTTAAAGTAGACTAATCACAGAGACAGGAGGTGCCGATTAAAAGCTGATACTGGCTCGTATCCTAGGTGAGCCATCAGTCCTACCTCAGTCTGCACCATGTGTGATCGGTGGAGTCGCAGGTCAAACACGGCGCCGTAAATGTCCACTGTGTCTTTGGTGTCCAGCTGCTGCAGCACTCGATCCAGGACAATGAAGGTCCCCGTCCGGCCTACCCCAGCACTGACACACAAACACCAAAATCAAGTCAAAAACCAGTATGTTTGAGATGTTTGCTGCTGGCAGAGAAGCGTTCCCAGACTTTATAAACTCTGCTTTGGTTAGAAATCTGTCTACATGATACTTTACATGATTCTAGCAAATCAGCAGATGATCACTACGAAGAAGCTGAAAGGACAGAGCGGGATCTACCTGCAGTGGACCACAGTGGGGCCAGATCCAGGAGTCCTGTTGACGTAGTCCCGGACGGTTCGGACAAACTGGATGAGTGACTGAGTGGTCTCTGGGACGCCGTGGTCGGGCCACACCGTGTAGTGAAACTGCCGAACCAGGCGGCTGAAGCTCAGCTGCTCCTCCTGAAGCATGTGAGTACATTAAACTGAGCTGAGACAGCCAAGCCACAGTTTGATTTGAGAGATATGAAACCAAGACAGTTAAACTGGAATGGGTTCAGCAAAGATAACAGCTGATGAAACGTACGCTGTAGATGTTGAACTCTCGGATGGTCCACTCAGGAAGAACCGATTCTGACAGCATCTGCACGATCAGGTCTCCGTAGTACAGAGGATCCTGATCGAATGGCCAGTAGTGATCACACTTAACCTAATGGAATAAGAGCAGGAAGACCTCATTGACTCTTAATGATGAGATTCACCTCAGTTTGATGGATTCTGTACTTACAGGACTATCTGGCTGGTACCCACCCTTCCTTTCTCCACACACTGAGTGACCATCACTACATTGTGGACGTTCTGCTCCCAAACCATCTTCCAGAAATCATCCTTAGTTCCAGGCAGAGGCCCCTGCGTGGCTATATACTCCCGCCGGAAGTTATTGCCCTGAAAACAGACTGAGTGAATGCTAAGAGACGACAGCTAAGAACGATTGTACAGAAGTCTGAGAAAATGAGCCTACAGCTCACCTGATCTCTGAGCTCATTAAATACTTTGCTGAGGACTTCTTGGTCTCAGTCACTAATTTCAGAGACCAGTTGCACCATCTGATCTTTACTAAGCCTGATCCTAACTGCTAACTCAGCCTTTGTTAAGATTAGACTTTAGAATGAACTTCACATCATCACCAACCAACCTTATGCCTAATTTTAACTAAACCCAGTCTAAGAAATGTGTGTTCATGTTAATGCTCTCATAACTATGGCTGTTTGGACTTGTTTAAAATCTTAACCCAGACACAGAGACCACACGCAGTTGTACTCTTAGTGCCTGGGTAAATGGGGAAGGTTGCAACAGGAAGGGCATCTGGTGTAAAATCTTTGCCAAATCAAAATACAGATTCATAATGCATGATCTGCTGTGGCGACCCCAAACGGGAGCAGTCAAAAGAAGAAGCAGAAGAGGAGTTGTTTAAAATCTTGTAGAAAACTGAGAAACAGCATCAACGACTCCTGAAAACTCACAGAGCTGTTCAATCAGCACAAAACACTGACTGCAAAGAGGTCAACAAAGATCCCAATCAAGAAGAAGCTCTCAAAAACCAAGTCCACACCCAAGTTTGAGTTAGCTCTAAACCCAGGCCACACCCAGCTCAAAACCAAGTCCAAAATCAAATCCACACCTAGGTCAATCCCAACTCTAAAGTCAGGTCCAAAGCTAGCTCAAACCCATGCCTAAAACCAAGACCAAACCTAGCTAAACCCAAATGCAAACCACTTCCAAAACCAAGTTTGAACATAGCTCAAAACCAAGTCCAAAGATAAAGTCCAAAGCCCAGATCCAATCCTAATGTAAAACTAAATTCAAAGCAAAAACTAAACACATTCTAAAACAAAGATCAAACTCATCTAAAACCTAACTCTTAAACCACATTTGAACACAAATCAAACCTCTAAAGTCTAAAATGAAGCACAAACCTAGCTCAAGTTTAAAACCAAGTTAAACTCAGACACAATGCAGGTTCTCCCTGGGATTAATGATGTATTCTAATTCTGATAAGTTTGAACATAATTCAAACCCAAGTCCAATCCAAATGTAAAACTAATTTCAAAACAAGTTTAAACGAAAACCAAAAGCAAGTTTGAACATAGCTTAAAACCAAACCAAAACCCAGGCCTAAACCAATTCCAAACCAAAGTCTGAACCAAGTCCAAAGTGAGTCTGAACTAAGGTGTACTGCAGAGTATCGGATTGTACTGATTTTTTTTTTCTTTTCATGAAGCTAGCTGCTGAATAATTCTCTTTCGGTCGCAGACTTGCGTCTTCAGCCTGTACTGGTGTCTTACTGGGATGTAGCTTGCGTTGATGTAGTCGGAGCAGGGATCGTCATCGACATAGGACAGTTTGACCCTCGTTGAGTCATCTGAAATAAGAGAAGTGTAGTTTGACGCAGACATTCTACAGCCTGAAGCCTTCTGTTCTCTCTGTGGTAGCACAACTCACAGGGCAGGATGTTGTTGTATCGGTTCTTCCCACGGTTCTCTGGCAGCAGAGCCGAGTCCAGAGGCTGATTACGACCGACGTCCTTCAGGTCCTGATGGTAGGAAACAACCAGCAACAGGATGAACGATGGCAGAACTTCAACAGTTCAAAACCATAAAAACAAACACGGTAACATCTGGTGTTCCATAAACCCTCAAACGTCCAGTTTGTCGCTCAACATGATCTTATGGTGCTCTGTTTGTGACACTGAGCTGGTGTCCTTAAAGGAGGAACAAATGAGTTTTACTGACAACTGCTCACTGACCTCATACTCCTCAGACAGCAGGTAGCTGGAATCAGCCTGCAGTTTGTTGTAGTGAGACTCAAAGTTCACGATCTTAATGGGACTGAAGAAGAAACCAAAATGCTTCACATGAGAGGAAAACATCATAGAAAGCTGAACTGAAGACGTTTGATGAGATGTCTCACCTGGAGATTCGACGGCTACTGAGGAACAAAAACACAAAGACAGACAATGAATCATCAGGACCAATATGCAGTACTCAGATCCTCAACCGAGGTAAAGATACTCCATTACATGTCATTTTACCAAAAACAAAGTCAACAAATACCAGAAGTTACAGTACTCTTATGAACGCTGGCTAAGGGTACTACAGCACCCCCTGGTGGATGGCAGAGGATCTACATGCAGATACTAACAAATGAAAAAAATAAGTTTGACATTTTGATTAAATAAAAGAATAATTTATCATCTGTGTTTTCAGGCTTTATTAGTCTCAGCTTCATGTTCAGTCAATATCATGTGATTATTATGATGCGGATAGATGAAAGTTCCTGAGAGATTAAAGCCAACGCTGATAGAAGCTGTTTAAATCTGTTGTGGTGTGCAGAGCCAGACTTATGAAAAGTGAGTGACTGTGAGCATGCCTGTAAAATATTGATTATTGATTACTTACCCTCTGACCCCCAGCTGGTTCCCCGGTCCTACTCTTTCCCTCCTCATGTTCATCCTGACCTCCGCCCTCTCCTCCTCCCTGATGGAAGCACAGCGGCATTATTAACTAAACTGATCAGGAGTGGTGTACCTGTGGCTCAGGTGTGTCCTCAGACACTCACACGTTGCGAGCTCTGTGCCTGCAGACGAACAGCGCGGTGATTGCCATGATCACGGCAATGAGGAAGAGTCCAGCGCTCACGCCTTCGATGACGCCGCTCAGGGGCTCTGTAGGAGGAAACACTGATTTGAGTTTTGACCTGCTCCTCCTTCACCTCCCACCACCTCCCTCCTCAGCTGTATTTTCATTTGAGCTCAGGTTTGTTCTCACCGGCTTCAGTGATGACAGGCAGCGACAGGAAGGTGTCGGTGAACAGAGGAGACGAGACGCTCGAGTCCTTTGTGTCATCGTCAAACAGCTGAGTGAAAGCTCGGACACTGATCCTGGACGACACAAACACAGATAAAGCTCAGGTTCTCTCTTTCCTCCAGCATCACCTCATCACCTTACCTTAGGATACCTCATCTTCTGCCTTCAACTTGAGTCTTGAGGCATTTTTGAAACCATCTGAAGGCTCTGAGGCACGAGCTGGTTCTAAAAGTCCATTAAAGCACCAGGTTTCAGGTGCGTCCTCGGATCGCAAGTGTTTGGTCTTGAAGCGGACACTAAGTCAGCTACCTGAACCTTCAAATTTGATTGATGTGGAGGATTTTTTTTCAATACCTGTAGGCAGTCTTTGGCTTTAGGGGTCCATCACAGAAGTGGTTCAGGTCTCTTCTGGTCTCTGTGTCCAAGTCTACGTCTCTGCGGTCACAAGCACCCCCCAGCAAGTCCATCCCAGTCCCCAGACTGATGTTAAAGCTGCGGGTGATACTATCACGACTCTCGGTGCAGTGGCTGGGAAAGTAGTTGGTTTGGTACAACCTGATGGAGCTGTTGGAGGTGTAGTCCAGGTAGGTGGGCAGTGGGTGCTCCTGCTCTGGCTGCATGATGCTTTCACCTTCAGAAATGAGGCAGAAGATTCAGAGTCAAGTTCTCACATAACTACAAAAATCTCATCCTCAATCCCACTGATACTCCATCAATCCCACCATTAATCAGTGCATCTTCAGCTGCTTCCCTGTATTTCCCCCAAGGGGGCGCCACAGCAGATTAATCTGCATCGGTTTTATGCTGAATGTCCTTCTTGACACAACCCTCCATAGTGGGAGGGGTTTGTGTCCCCATCTAGAATTGAACCAGGGACCTTTCACTTATAAGGTGGATGTGTAAACTGCTACGCTACAGAGACGTTATGCCATCATTAATCCCATCATTGGGATAGTCCCCAACAGGACTAGAACTTCAGGATGGAGGCACAGAAGAAGTTACTGTAGATGCTGTTCAGGAGGACCAACCAGTCGGATTATTTTAAGATGCACAGTATACCTGTGGGTGTGGTAGACCATCCTGCTCACCTTCAGACTCCATCACCACCACGGTGAAGAACCTAATGGCTCCATTGACATCACTGAACCAGCTGCAGTTAAACTGGAAGGAGATGGAGGTCTTGGTGACCATAGCAGACTGTTCACTGACCCGGGTACTGAAGGAGGGCAGGGGAGGACCTGCAGAGGCCACAACAAGATCACAAAATGTTAAACTCCACCCTCAAGTTCCACCCTCCCTCCCAGTGAGGCCACATTAACCTCCACCCTCCCTTACGGTCAATCATGGTGACCACACTGTCCCGAGCCTCCTCACTCGTCGTCCTATCAGAGATGACCTTCACAGAGACTGTGTAGAGTTTGTGGGGCTCCAGCTGAGTGATGATGTAGCTGGTAGAGTCTCGGCCAGTGCGTCTGGAGTAGACCAGGGTGTGCGAGTCTTTGTGGAGACACTCGATGGTGTAAGAGTCATAGTCAGCCTCCGGGGGTGCCCAGGAGCAGGAGATGGAGGTGGAACTTTGAGGCCGACAGTGGAGGCTATGGACTCGCTCCGGCCCTGGAGGAGAAGATGCCGTAAAGGGACAATCACATCACCTGCCTGGTTTAAAACGAATTTAACTGAAGTGCTGCCACCTACTGGTTCGGATGCTGTTGTAGATGGGCGTGCTGTAGGTGGGCCTTGTCCCAGACTGCATGGCCCCGCTGATGGTGCGGAGGCTGAAGTTGTACAGCCGTCCAGGGAACATCTCCCTGAGGATGCGGGTGTCAGATGTCTGGCTATGGTATGGGTTGATGATGGACAGTCGATCCGGAGGAGTCCACTGCAGGTCGAAGTCATCATAGTCAGAGTCCACTGGGCCGCTCCACTTGATCTCCAGGGAGGTGTTGGTCACGTCACTGAACAAGATGGAGGTGGGTGGTCTGGGAGCTGAGGAAGGACAGGATTTGTTGTTGGTCTGATGTTCCATCTGTAGCACTTCCTGCCTTCAAAGTTCACAGAATTGCTGCACTGATAAACTCACTTTGCCCTGTGTTACTAAAGTGTCACTCATACAGCTGACTGAATATCTGGATTACATACTGAGGTTGCTTGGTGACTGACAGAGCTCTAACAGTAACAACATGAAGGTTCATCTTACTGGTCCGGCCCAGTGTGGTTGCTCTGTTGCTGAGCTTGCCACTCAGACTCAGAACCTCGGCTCGGTACAGGCACCCCGGTATGAGGCCCGAGAAGATGAATTCTGTGGCCTCTGAGCCCAGCTGATGCACCTCCGTTTGAGAGCCATTGGGGTTGTAGAGTGACAGCAGGTATCCACTCAGGTCACCTTCGCCACGCTTCCAGTTCACCCACAGACTGTCAGACTGGTTTCCACTGTGAGCCTTCAGAAAGGCCACAGCTGCAGGAACTGAAGAGAAACACATTTACTGACACAATCTGCAGGTCTCCAACATAAGAACAGTTTAACACCACTGTCGCTGGTCCTACCTGTCCTGGCCCAGATGGAGGTCTGGTTGGTTTGGTCTCCGCTGCGGATCAGGATCACCATCCTGTAGTGAGCTCCAGGTCTGAGACCCTGGAAGGAGCACTGCTGGCTGCTGGACTGGATTCGCTGCCTCTCCTGCAACCTGTCGTCCCCCTCATACAGGAAAACCTCATAAAGCTGAAAGTCCCCCTCTGGTGGAGACCAGTGGAAAGACAGGCTGCTGGTGGTGTTCGCCGCAACGGCCAGATTAGTGACAACCGCTGGAACTGAAGAGAGGAGGGAAGGATGTTTGCTTGTAACCTTCACTTTGAAACATGTTCAGTGGCACTGTTTATGTGAGCAGAGGAAGTTCAGACCAATAATACTGCAGGTAAACTTCAAAGTTCTAAATAAATCCATCCATCCATCCATCCATCCATCCATGTATCAATTCTTCCTTCCTTCCTTCCTCTTTTGTTCCAGTATTTTCTCAAAATGTTCTGAAGCTTTTTCTCCATCACATCAAAGTAAGAAACAGGAAGTCTTACCTGTGTGAGCCTCAGTGCTGACCCCGATGCTGTGGACTCCTCCACTGGTAGTCTGGACCAGGACTTTGTACTTCTTTCCTGGGGTGAGGCCGTCAAACTGATGGCGAGTGTTTCCGACAGGCTGAGAGACGTTCATGACCAGGCTGCCTCTACTGTCCAGAACCTGCAGGATGTACCCATCAGCCACACCCAGAGCCTCTTGCCAGCTCACCTGGAGGCTGCAGGTCGTTCGGGGGGGGTCCACCTGGAGTCCCGTCACTGCGGAGGGGACTGAGGCGCAGAGGGACGATGTCATAAAGCTAAGTAAGGACCCACTGATGTGTACTACAGCACAGAGGTTTATTTCTGACCTGTGCGTCCTGTGACTGTGTTGTTGTTCACCAGATCTCCGCTCACAGACTGAACCATGACGGTGTAGATCTGCCCGGGCTTCAGGGAGCCGAACGTCACCTCATTCTGGTGTTTGAGGACATTTCGGAAGCTGAGCTGCTGGCTCTCTCTGTACAGAAACACTGAGAATCCATCCACATCGCCGGGACCAGGAGTCCAGCTCACCTTCAGGCTGCTGCTGTCTCCGCTGTTGCTGACATGGATATTCTTCACTTTACTGGGAACTGCAGACAGCGGGAGACAGACGGTACAGCTTCAAGAGCCTCTGATGGGTTCTGGATTTGCAGACTCCTTATCTTTGCTACAGAGATGTGAATCAGCTGCTTCCAGCTTTAATCATATTCATCTCTACAAAGCAGAGATGATAAAACTGAAGGAAATCATGAGTGTTACCGAGCTGCTTCTGATTTGAACAGGTGGTTAAAAACCTCTTTGGGGGTCTTGTGATCATCTGGATAATTTAGACTACCTGCTGCAGGTGACCTGGAAGTAGAAATGTGTTCCTCTATGTAACTGCTGAAGCTTCATGGCACTGGAGACAAACTGCAGCTCAACCAACAAGCAGCAGAAGAATCAGTTTTATGAAATCATCTGTCTCTTTGTTTACAGGAAGTTACGAAGGGCGCTTCCTGAAAATTACAGGACAAGTAGAATAAAGTGTTTCTCTTTGTTAGACAGGCCTTTGAAAACTAAGTACACCCTCACTGCTTCCACGGGAGGTCAGAGGTCAGTATCAGCCAGAAGCTGCTGATCAATGCACCGATTAACTGATCACCAACAGTGTGAGCTCCTCTGTAAAAGCTGCTGCTCTGGAGCATTCAGGTGTGTGTTAACACAACGCCACAGTCTTCCCAGAAGCGGACGTCCCAGCAAATTCAGCCAAAGGTCAAAAAACCCGAGAGCTACATCTCAGAATCTACAGGCCTCAGTTAGCAGGTTATAGGTTAAAGTTCATGACAGGATAAGTACTGACTGTAAACTGGGCCTAAAATGATCCAAAACTGTTCTGAAAGTGGTCCTAAAAATAAAAAATAGGACCAGTATAGAACCAGTTTAGGACAAATTAGAAAAAGACTGAGCAAGTATGGCTTGTTTGGAAGGGTTGCAGGAGAAAGCCTCTTCTCTCTAAAATGCACATGGGCAGCACAGCTTAGGTCTGCGACGCCGCATCTGAACAAAGCACAAGACTTGAGGAACAATGTCCTTTGGACAGACCAGACCTACGTGGACATGTTTGACCATAATGCACAGCATCAAACTCAGCATATCAGCACAAACACCTCATAGCAACTGTCAGCTCGGTGGTGGAGGGATGATGATTTGGGCTTGTTTTGCAGCCACAGGACCAATGACTCGCAGTCATTGAGTCCACCATGAATTCCTCTGTATACCAAAGTGTTCTAGAGTCAAATGTGAGGACATCTGTCCCACAGCTAAAACTTGGTCCAAACTGGCTCAGGCAACAGGAAAATTCTAGTATTTCCCCCGAGGGGCTAATAAAGTATTTTGATTCTGATTCTGATGATCACAAGCACAGCAGAAAATCGTCAACAGAATGGCTGAAAAAGAAAAGAATCAAGGTGCTGCAATGGCCCAGTCAAAGTCCAGACCTCAACCCCACTGAAATGCTGTGGTGGGACCTTAAGAGAGCTGTGCATAAATGAATGAACTGAAGCAATGCTGTAAAAAAGAGGGCCAAAATTCCTTCACGAGCATGTGAGAGACTGATAAAGTCATACAGGAAACCATTGCTGCAACTTATTGCTGCTGAAGAAGGTTCTACAGCTGCTGGATCAGGGGGTGTACTTAGTTTTTCACAGGACTGCAGAAGCCTGTGCATGTTGTGATGCAGCACTGCATTGTGTAGACTGATGTTTAGAAGCTCTCTGTGACCTCTGACCTGTGCGTCCCTCTATTAAGCAGGCCTTCTGGTTGGTGCCGCTGTAGGTGGAGACTATGATCTTGTAGAGCCGTCCCGGGGTGAGCGATGACAGGATGTATTCTGTGGTACTGCTGCCAAGAGTGATAGGAGGAAACACCTTCATGTCGCTGAAGAGGAGCTGCACCTCATAGTGGTCAACGTCTCCTGGAGCTGCCAACCACGTCACTCGCAGGTCCTCAGTGTCCCGCCCAGCCAGAGTCAGGGACTGCACCGCCGCCGGGACTGAAGGACAGACAGGACAGGACCCGTGGTTAGTCTCCCTGCAGAAGTCTCAGATCACACTCCATTTTCAGGATTTTTTAAAATGTGAAATTAATGGGAGATTTGTTTGTTTTTACAGGATTTTAATCCAGAATTTATTAAAATTTCATCTTTTTCAACCTTATGAGAATAAAAAAAAATATCATCTCATTTGAGAGTAGATTTCCTAGATCTTTAGGTACTACAATGCAGTACAAAGCCTCACAGGATTTACCACACAAAGCTGAAGAGGATCTTTAGACTTTACTGAGGTCACTGCTGCCGAGCCACGTGGGAAAACGTGACCTGCAGTCTCAGATTAAAGATCGTACTGTTTATGCTTCTGTGTGAGGCTTCAGGTCTTTATTACAGTCTGAGGAAAGAATGTGACACGCAGCAGACACCAGCCGGTCTACTGATGAAAAATACATTCGGTCATAAAGATCGTTAGAACATTAATCTACCTTCAGATCTGTCTGAGACATAACTTCATTTATATGTTTCAGTGTGTTCAGAAACATGACGGCTGGTCTGTGATACAAGAGAGCAAACTGAGGCTTTTCTCCGGATACTGCTACACTTTTTATTATGAGTCAAGATGTGGAACTAAACCATCCATCCATCCATCCATCCATCCATCCATCCATCCATCCATCCATCCATCCATCCATCCATCCATCCATCCATCCACCTGACTACCTCCTCCAGCTCTTCCAGGAAGAAACCGAGACATTCCCAAGCAATCTGAGGGATGTAAATCTCTCCAGTGTGTCCTGGGTCTGCCCTCAGACCCCCTCCTGGGAGTACATAAAGGAGGCGCCCGGAGGGCATTGTGGTCAGATATTGAACCACCTCAACTGACTGTGTGTGGAGGAGTATCACCTGTACTCTAACTTCTCACCCTCTTTACAAAAAGCAGGGACAAGACCCTGAAAAATTGAACCGAGACTTTTTCTCCATAAAAGTTGCGGCCAGAATCAATGATGAAGAGCGGTCCTGGTGGCACAGGGACTGGATGGTACTGTTTGTTTTTGAGGTTTATCAGGTTCAACCTGCTGAGCTCGACCATATCCTGTCACATCTCGTGTCATTTTCAGATTGAACGTTTCTGACTGTGTTGGTGAATTGTGTCAGAAGGGTCGGAGGTCACTCACAGGTGCTGCCATGGGTGGAGGCGCTGGCTTCGTATTTCCCGCTCCACGTGTTCACCAGAACCGTGTAGAGCCTGCCGGGCACCAGGCCAGTGAACACGCACTCATTTTCTGTCTTCTGTACCGTCTTGTTCTGCACGAACATGTTGTTGTGTTTGATGAACACCTGGTACCGATCGAAGTCTCCGGCGGCGTGGCGCCAGTACACCTTCAGGTAATCGTCTGAAGCGTTGTGGGTCGCCGTGGGGCTCTGGACCTTCGATGGTTCTGACAAAGGAGGAGCAGAAAAAACTTACTACTTTGTAATTAATGGGTTGGTAACTTTCTTTAATCTTTTACCTTTTATTTTAGAATCTAGCCAATAAACTTACCATAGAATACGGTTTGAATGAACACTTACACAAGCAGGTCCATATATCTAGACACTGACAGATGGGTTATTTTTGCTGTTTAACATTTAAAGTGCCAGTTACCCAAGAGTTACATCTCAGACTCTACAGGCCTACAGGTTAAAGAACAAGTACAGGACAAGTACTGATTCTATACTAGGCCTAAAATGATCCAAAACTGACGCTAAAACAATTCTAAAGTGGTCCTGAAAATAAAAATAGGAATAGTATAGAACCAGCTTAGGACCAATTAGAAAAAGACAAGCAAGACAAACAAGTATGGCTTGTTTGGAAGGGTTGCAGGAGAAAGCCTCTGTACCTTTGGCTGCTCCCTTGTATTCTCCACAAGTGGTCACCACAGGAGATTAATCCGCATTGGTAATTTAATCTGGTCTTTATGTGATTTTTATTTTAAAACCGGAGAAGTATTACAGCTCTTTGCTGAGGAGTTCCAAGTTTATAAGGAACCGAAGGTTAGAGGTTGACTTAGAAGCTGTTTCACAGCTGTGGCTAATCTTCCATTGGTTTTTATAAATGAAGCAGGTAAGATGTCTAAGGTCCATGTACATCATTCTATTATATATCATATTTCTAATCTTAACCTATGAAACAGTAAGATTCCGGTTAGACTGGAATCTGCTGATGTTCTCCCTCTGCTGAAAGGAGGAGATCCTTCAGGTCTTTATAACTATAGGCTGATATCTGAACTCTGTGTTTTAGCAAAAGTTCTTATATAGTTTATTAGTGAACATCTTAAATATTTTTAGACCAAAATTCAGTTCTATCCCAGCACCAGTCAAATTAAAAAAAGAACATATAACCATACAATAACCACCGCCATTAAAGTGCTCAATGACATTGGCTGTGGCACAGGAGGCAGAACAGGTCATCCACCAATCTGAAGGCCGGCAGCTCAATCCCCAGTCGCCTCCACCCACACACCGGAGCATTCCTGGCCAAGATGCCGAACCCCAATCACTCCTGATGTGTCCATCAGAGCATGAAAGTGTGTGTCACTGTATAAGTACCAGCCCATAAAATACTGTGCTGTTGTTTCTTCTGGATTTGACACAACTGACTGTTCCACCCTAGTAAACAGACTACACTTCTGTGAATAAAGATGGTTTTCAGATGACATGTCAGTTGGAACACAGCCTGTTCACTTTGCTGGGTCTTCTTCCTCTGGTCTCCCTGTAGCCACATGTCTCAGTATCATAGGGGTTTATACACCTGGTGTAAAATTATGTGTCTAATTATGGATGCAGATTTAGCTGCTGTGGCACAATGGAACTGTTTCTTATTCAGAGGAGTTCCCCAGGGCTCCATATGAGGACCTCTGCACAGCTCTTTCTGCATAAATAACTTCTCAAATGCTGGATGCCATTTTTATGCAGATGACATAGTTCTCTATTGTTCATGTCTTTGAATATCTGCAGTCTGTGTGCAGAGGGTGTCATAATTGGTGGCCATAGGATCTCATCTCTGCTGTTTCCAGATGATGTGGTTCTGATGGCTTCAATCGGAGGAAGCTGGAGCACCCGGAGAGAACATGCAAACTCCACACAGAGGAGCCTAAGCTGGCCAGCTGCTGTCCCAGAGTCAGAAGTTCTCAGACTACAAACAATAAACTAAGCTGGACGGCTGCTGGATTCAAAACTGGACCCGCTTTCTTGTGAGGTGACAGTGCTAACCACTGCACCACTGTGCTGCCCTTTGATTGCATTGTATTTTTACAAATTTCTGTTCCCAGAGTCAGAAGTCCACAGATTAGAAAAACATCAGACTAATTTATCAGAGAGAGAGCAGGAACATCGGGAGAGGTAACATCCAGAGTTCTGACCATTCAGAGGAACAAAGAACAAGACCTGGACGTCCTCAGGAAACAACAGAGCGTGAGGAACCCAGGATTCTTTCATCACAGCATCCAGCCACATAAACAACTCCCACCTGAAGGCTGTTAAAGCTTGTGTTTCTTTGCAGGCAGACTTCACACCCAATCACAAGTTAGAATGTGACATTTTGGAACCTGTTTCCCCCCGCCTGCACAAACAGGAGCGCGTTCGTGACTGGGGGGATGCAGTGAGTGATATACATACGTGTTCTTTCCTGGATAAAGGCGTGGTTCTGGTAAGGTCCACTGCAGCTGGTGATGGAGATGTTGTAGAGGCGTCCAGACACCAGCGAGTCGAACACACAAGTGGGACTGGACTTGGACACGGCAAGGGTGTGAAGCGTCTTCTGCCGGTCGCTCAGGGTCACCAGGTAGCTGTCCACCTCACCTGCAGCCTGACGCCACGAAACGCTGAGGAAGTCCGTGCGCCCGTTGTTGCTGACCCTGATGTCACTCACGGCCGCTGGCACTGAGGGGGAGGAAGAAGAGGAGACAGACATGATGGTGAAAACTGAAAACAGAGACACTCCCTCCACTGTCCACCGTTCACTCGCTGCTCATTTCAAGCTGATGATTTTTCCACAGAACCTTCACCTGGAAAAGCTCTGATGACCCAGCTCAACAGTTCACAACCCAGCTCACCACCCGCTCACATACTGCTACCCTCAGCAGGAATATCTGTCTGTGGTTTGTACCTCACGGAGACCAATCTGAACCTCTGCTTTTGGATCTTCATGTGAAAAATGGTACAAAATGTTTTCTAATAATGTCTTTTCTATTATTATTCATTCATTCACGCCAGAAATGAGGTGAGCTTTTAGAACACTGAGTGCTGAGTGCCAGTGAACATTTCAGCACCTCCAGCTCCACCTCCTGTCTTTTTGTCAGTGCCACCGTCTCCAAACCATCCATCATAGCAGGTCTCACTACCATCTTGTAAACCTTCCCTTTCACTCTTGCTGCTATCCTTCTGTCACAAAGCACCCTTGACACTTGTCTCCACCCACTCCACCCTGCCTGCACTCTCTTCTTCACCTCTCTTGTGCTCTGTCTGTTGTTTTAGATGGTTGATCACATCCAAAGCAAATAATAAATTACCTAATTTCTATTTGTATTTGGAGTCAAACAGACTGTTTTCTAATATTTCTCCTTAAATCCTGAAGGAAACACTTTAAATATGAAAATATTCACTATATGTCCAAAAGTATTGGGTCGCAGCTGTTAATGATTGAATCCAGGTATTTGATTCAGTCTCATCACCACAGCTGTATAAAAGCCAGCAGCTAGCCATGCAGTCTGCCTTTACAAACATTAAGAAAGAATGGGTGGTTCTAAAGAACTCACTGAATTCTACCGTGGTACTGTAACAGGACGCCACCACTGCAACAAGTCAGCTGGTGACATTTCTTCCCTCCTAGATATTCCACCATCAGCTGGAAGTGGGATTATTGCAAAGTGGAAGCATTTAGGAACCACAGCAGCTCAGCCACCAAGAGTCAGACCACGTAAAGTTACAGAGCGGGGTCACCGAGTGCTGAGGAGCATAGTGTGGAAAAGTGTCCAACACTCTGATGACTCAGTAACTGCAGAGTTCCAAACCTCCTCTGGCATTAACATCAGCACAAAAGCTGTGCTCCAGGAGCTTCATGGCCGAGCAGCTGCATGCAGATTTCAGATGGAGTGGTGTACAGCACGCTGCCACTGGACTCTGATTCAGTGCAAACATGTTCTATGGAGTGACCAATCGCACTTCCCTGTCTGGCAGTCTGATGGACCAGTCTGGGTTTGTTGAATCCAGGAGAACGTTATCTGTCTGATTGTAAAGTTTGGTGCAGGAGGGTTAGTTTGGGGAAGGTCCTTAAGCTCCATAAAGGCATGGTTGGATGAGTTTGGTGTGGAAGAACTTCACTGGCCCACACAGAACTCTGACCTCAACCCATCTAACACCTTTGGGATGAACTAGAACAGAGATGGTGAGCCAGGCCCTCTCATCCAACATCAGTGTCTGACCTCACAGATGGGCAAAAATTGCCACAGACACACTGCAACATCTTATAGAAAGTCTTCCCAGGAGAGTGGAAGCTGTTTCAGCTGCAAAGGGACCAACTCCATATTAAAGCCTCTGGATTTAGAATGGGAGTTCAGAAAAGCTGTGGAGGTGTCCCAGTACTTTTGACAATTTGTATATGTAATTTTTTGACCCTCAGAGGTTCACATAGTTTTCTTGAGGTCCAGTACTCAGTCCTGTGGGGTACACTGGTCTGAATTGGACCTGTCTAGTTGTTCCTGAACTCTGGCCCGCCCCTGAGACCCTCAGCCAGACAAATGTTTCTGAAAATGGGAGGATGACCACGTTTCATTGGTTAACAGATAGTTTAACACTTCTGCAGTGTTTGAATCTCCTGCTGGTTCTGTGAAGTTAAAGGTCCTGACGTCTTTCTGCTGGAGAAATAAAATGTCAGTTTATCGTCACCGCTGCAGGAGGAAATCATTATTCTTCGCACTCTGTGCATGATAACAGAACAATGAAACTCCGCCCCGACAGGAAGCGTCTTACTGGGCGACCTTCAGCTTCTTTTGTGTGCTTGTTGTTGTCAAAGCTTCCTGAACATTCCACACAAATTCCTGCTTTTCAATAATATCCTGCTGCCAGGTTAACACACAGGCCGAGCTGCCTCACAGCAACATGTGAAACACAGGACTCAACAGATAATCAATATTCTTACTGATCGGTTCACATGCACACCTCCGAAGATCAGCAGAGCATGAAAGAGATCAGAAACACTGTGAGTGATATTCACTGGAAAGCTGAAAGGTTTGTGAACCAGCTAAAAACTTTGCATTCAAAAAGTTCCTAAAGTGTAAACTTAGCAGAATGAGAAGCTCAACGAAACAGAAAGGGCTGAAATCTGAAAATGCTTTAAAAACTGAGGAAAAAAAGCAACTGAAGTGTGTGAATGACAAAAAGGCCTTATATGATTTCCCTGCGTGTAGCTGAAAGGCATCACCTGAAGGAAACCCAGAAGATCTGAAAAAACATGCTTGAGTCAAAGAGAAGTACAAATTTGTCAAAAAGTGTGACAGTTAAAAACTTTAGAGGTTTTCCTTTATAATTCTAAAATGTGAAATAAAGACAAGGATTTAATAAAACACCTTGGAAACACGTAAATATTTTTGAATTTCAGTTTGAACTTCAGCAGGTCATCCTGACCAAGTCAAAATGCCTAAATGCACTAATTCGCTGCCATATGATTGGGTACATGCACACATGTACCTAATAAAGTGGCTGGTTAATCTATGTAGCTGAACAGGTGTGCCCAATAAAGTGGCTGGTTAGTATATGTAGCTGAACAGGTGTGCCCAATAAAGTGGCTGGTTAGTCCATGTAGCTGAACAGGTGTGCCCAATAAAGTGGCTGGTTAGTCTATGTAGCTGAACAGGTGTGCCTAGTAAAGTTGCTAACCACCACCCAACAAGGGAGGGAGAGAGACACTACCTAGCTTAATACACAGGCTAACACAAGGAGACCTGCTAATGCACCCTCCAAAAAAACACCCC
The DNA here is from genome assembly GCA_015106775.1 of Etroplus canarensis. Taxonomy (NCBI): domain Eukaryota; kingdom Metazoa; phylum Chordata; class Actinopteri; order Cichliformes; family Cichlidae; genus Etroplus; species Etroplus canarensis. The sequence continues at coordinate 1,831 of VUQH01037826.1, read as the reverse complement.
AAACCACAGGTCCCAGTGAAAAACTGGTCCCTCTGTGAGCACCAGGACGTGTTACTGAAGCTGTACGTGTAATTTTATGTGATATCAAAGTTTAAAAAGTGGCTGAATTTAGGGTTTTGGCTGAAGAAAGAGGAGAGAATTGAACATCGCGGTAAATGAGAGAGGTGGGGGTACTCCTGACCCTCCACACCCCAGAGTTTACTGCACAGAGACCTCCACCTCGAGAAGCTTTCTGATGACTCAGCAGTAGTGGGGCGTATCAGAGAGGGTGATGAGGAAGAGGGCAGGACTGTAGTGGACAACTTTGTCATAGGGTGTGAACAGAACCATCTGCAGCTTAATCTGACAAAGACTAAAGAACTGACTGTGGACATGAAAAGGACCACAACACCAGTGTCCCCTGTTGCCATCCATGGGGTCTGTGTGGAGATAGTGGGGGACTACAAATACCTCGGTGTCCACACTGACAATAAACTGGACTTTATCAAACATGCAACACAACAAACTGATCTGCAAGGACAGTAATGTCATAGGTGTGGAGCTGGACTCTAACACCACTGTCAGAGAGGAGGACACTGTCCAAGTTAAGGACAATACTGGACAGTCCTTCACAGCCTCTCCATGACGTGCTGGACAGACACAGGAGCACGTTCAGCAGCAGACTCATTCCACCACGATGCTCCACAGAACGCCACAGGAAATCATTCCTACCTGTGACATCACACTCTGTGACTCCTCCCCCTGACACCTGGACTGTTACCTGCTGCCATGCTGTGTACATACTGAACATTGTAAGTATTCTGACTGTAATAAAGTCAGAAACAGGCTGAAAATGGAATAACACTTAAACTGCAACTGTTTAAAAAGTGTCAAAAGCAAAGAGAACTTTGATAGTTGAAGGCCTTGAGACCCGTTTAAAGTTTGAAGGTCCAGCTGAAAGTCCAGGTAAAGCTCGGAGTTAGATGGGTTTGAAGAAGATCTGAAGTTTTCTCCATGAACTTCCATGGTGAATAAAAAACTAAACATTTTACAAAGTGTAAAAGTTACAAAGAGGGTGAATAATAAAAGTTGAACTTTTTGATATCTGAATGGTTTTGGGCACTGAGTGTGCTGAAGTTATAAAATGCATGAAATGAAGACCACAACGTAAAGCTGAGTCAGCCTGAACATTCATAACTCTGTTCCTGACTGAAGTCTGGATTGGACGGTACATTCTTGAGTCCTAGCATCAGCTGATCCCAGAAAGGCTTCTTTCAGCTTCATGCCGTTTCTTTGCAACCCACCTCAATCCCAGCTTCTCCTTTCATGCTACTTCTGACTAAATGGTCCTCACTGAACCTTGGTTCCTGCTGATGTTTCTTACCGGTGCGTCCCTTGGCCAGTGTCTGTCTGGAGGTGTGTCCGGCTCTGACTGTGGTCACCACCACCTGGTACAGAGCTCCTGGTCTCAGGGCCTGGAAGCTAACGCTGTTGGTGTGGGCTGCCACGCTCTCGTTCTTGATAACACTGCTGTCGTGGATCAGCAAGACCTGGTAGGAGTCCAGATTTCCAGAGGCCGGCTCCCACTGGGCCTGCAGGCTGTCGGTGCTGCCAAGGTTGGAAAGCTGGAGACCCCTGACCTGAGCTGGATCTGCGAGGACAGATAAAGGACAATAGTAATACTCTGTGGACTAAGTCCAGTCTGTCCGGGGGGTCTCCTCCCAGAGGGATATTCCCAAAACACCTCAAGTGGGAGGTGTCCAGGAGGCATCCTGAGCAGATGAACCACCTCAACTGGCTCCTTTCGATGTGGAGGAGCAGCGGCTCTACTCTGAGCCTCTCCTAAATGACT
>VUQH01037825.1:0-16467 GCA_015106775.1 Etroplus canarensis | reverse complement strand
TCAGGGGCACTGGAGGTTGACAAATCTGGCACAAAGGACAAATTGATCGGCAACAGAACACAATTTGTCCCTATAAAAGAATGGGTAAAGGTCCTGTGTGACCTGAGTAATTAGTTTAAACTGTAGCATTTCTGTCCAGGAGGGGACCTGCAGCAAAGGGACGCTGATAAGACACTTTGACGCTGCAAATATACATGCAACTCTCCTCTTGAATACTCTTTATAGGAGCTGTCACAGGGCAAAACTCAGGGTACATTCTGAACAGGTCTGGTATGCGTTGCATGCGCTGGTCTGCGTGTATGCATATGTGAACTTGAATCTCTTGCCACATTAATAATTTCCAAAAAAGTCACTCATCAGTTAAAAATGAATGGATTAAAGCAACACTATGTTTTCAAACATTAACCAAGATGTAACTTTTTTATTATACTCATATTCACTATGTAAGGTGTGCACGAATCTGGCAGGCTAAAATATCAGGTTATTCTCAGCATCCACTGAGGCACAGACAGAGACATACGGCTGGTGTATGGTGGCCACGTCTGTGGTGTGATGCAGGGAGAGAGTGTCAAAAACATGGATGCACTGATCCATGGCCCCATGGCGGTGTGCTTAGTGACACATAATACTGGTATTGCACAATCTGCTCCTGACCCATTTTTGTGTGGCACATATTGAAGCCAATTTTCTGCACTTTTCATGCACAGAAGGAGAAGAAAAAAATACAAAAATCTCAAGCGTTTTGCTAAAACCACTTTGGTAGAAGTTGATACCTTCAGGCTTACCCCTTCAAATTTGAAGTGAAACACTTCAGAAAAGGTGAGTTTGTAACTTCTCTCCTGTTTTCTCCACAACTTTACTTGGCTGCCTTGTCATTGATACAGGGGTCAGATGTTGCTGGTACTTCCACTCAAAAAACAAGAAATGAGAATTCTTCCATGGAAAACTCCAGGTAAATGACAAGTATAATATAGGGGTGCCACCTCATACTCAGCATAATCCACAAAGAAAGAATATAACAAGAGAAGGGGGGTGAAAGTGCATTCTCCTGCACTGTCACCCCCAGTGCAGGAGAATGCGCTGGGGTGACTGGGAGAAGAAGAGTGAAATGAACAAGAAAGACGTTTTTTTTTTCCCTAGAAATGTTTAATTGGCTTTTGGGATTCAGTAGAGCCCAATTAGCATACTTGCTACATATGAAAACCAAGAGGTAATTGGCCTTAGAGGCGAAAGCAGTACAGCCCTGAAAGGAGAGCACAAGATTCGTTTAAAGATTCACAGCTCTAGTAGCACTATGTTGTGAGGCTATTTGGTGAAAAATTGTAAATAACATTTTTCATCTGCAATTACAAATATTATTTATACTTTCTTGCAGTTTTTATTGCCAGATGGCATAACAAAAACGAAATTATGGCTGCTATAAAGTTTATAGGCAATCAAAGAAAAGTATTTGGTCATCAGCATTTTTTTCTGTAATCAACAACTTACCTGTCTACAAAAAATTGCCTTGATTTAATAAAAGTAAATCCAATGCTTTGTTCTTAAACTACTATTATCCAAGGTCAGAGAAACTAAAGCAAAGCACTCTAGTTTTAATTAGCCTATCAAAAAGCCTTTGTGAATTGTATTCACTTCTTTAAGATGTGACTTGTAGGCACCCCAATCTATCAACTAGTAGCCCTCAGGTGCATATCATCCATTCTGATAACTGATCAACAGAAAGTGACCCAGATTACAAGGGTGGCCATTTGTGATAGATAGATAGATAGATAGATAGATAGATAGATAGATAGATAGATAGATAGATAGATAGATAGATAGATAGACACTTTACTTTAGATACTGTTCAAGAAATCATTCACAGACATGACCTAATCTACCCGCATACAGAACTGTCCTCCCTTATGATAGAGAATATGCTGAATGTACATCCAAACGCAGCACCACTACATGTTTACCAAGGGCAAGAGGCTTAATCTCTGATTACATTTACTGTACAAACTGTAACAGCAGGATGTGATGCACAGGACATCAAGAGCTCATTATGCTCTTTACATGCAATTAATCAAACAATATAAACAAAGCTCCCTTTAGCCACAACAGACAGAGTCACATTCTCCAGTGGAAATTCATGTATAGAATACACAGTACAAGACTTAGTAAATAAAGGAAGATGATTTATGAAAACATTTAAAGCTTATTGCTAATATGGATGTGATGTAATAGTAGTAGATGTAATAGTTCATGCTGAGACCATGCTTTACTAACTCACCCTCTGCACCTGTTGTGAAATGCATGGAATGCATTGACATGAACATATCTGTGCTTTGCTGGGAAAATGAAATAACAGCATCACATTAAGGACAAGTATAAATTGTGTAAAGTGAAAATCTAATTTTATACCAAGTAAAGCACCACACACATATTTGTTATTTATCCTTTTAAGTATACATCATGTGTTGTGAAAGCCAACTAAGTCAATAGTTTCTGCAGCAAACAATTATCTGTGTGAATGCAACATGTATTGATAATATATTCCCAGTGTGTACTGCATGAATCATGCCTGAGCTACAATTTAGTGCACCTTGTTTTTCTTTTTCTCTTTACAAGCCATTTTTCAGCAAACTCAAATAAAGCTGATATACAACAAAAGGGGAATATCTTATCTATCCACTGTGTTCGCTTAGGACTATTCACAGATGCCTGAAGGACTCAAGCCATGCTCAGAGTGCTCTAGCTTTGTTTGTTGCAGGTCCTCAAGCTAATATGCAAACACATTCTTCACCAATCCTACTTTTTGAAGCAAATTTGTGGAATAATTAACTGAAATCAACTATTTTCATGCTCCAGAACATTGCAAAAAAGTAGGTTGAATTTTAAGTCTAATTAAGAAAGTCAACCAAAGACTTCATCCTGGTAACACTGATTGAAAGTATAGGCGCTCTATCTCCAACTGTGCACTCATATGCATTTAGGGAAAGAGATTGACATAATTCATTTGGCTGGTGGCTGTCAGATTACTTCTGAAAATAAAACATGCAACAGCTGCTATTGCAAGTATAATTTAACTAAATAAAAAATGGGGATATTTATGTAATTTTTCCTTTATCTATCCTTATGAGAGAAAGAGCTGGGGTTTTTTTATTAATGCCCCATATCTCATGGGAACAAAAGTTGCATCTGGTTGTCTGACAGTCACATAGCTGCAAGTGCAACGTGCAATCATGTCTGCAACACTGTGCTGAGAAGCCTCTAAAATGGTAGCATTATGCGACTGGGCATCTCAAATCATTGGGCCATGACAATGACAATGAGGCTTGTCCAGAAGTGTCACCGCTTCCCAATCTCTGTCCATCTCTATTTCTCTTGCATTATTATTTTCACAATTCTTTCTGTCTCTATGTCTCTCTCTTCATGTCTCATACACACAGCAGCACACACACACACTCATGGAGAGAGAGGGAGACACAGAGAGCGAGGGAAAGACAGAATGTCTTTATTAGTCCTCTGTATGCAGTCTGTGCTCAGCCTGAGATTGCAGGACTGACCCCTCACTGTGAGCTGCACAGGGGAAATGTTTACTCAAACCCCAAAGAACATGCCATTAACCTCTTTCTAGATAGAAGACAAACAATAATGTCCCTCCATGAGGGCAATAAAGACAGAACACCTATCCAGGACCATCATGACAATCATCTCATTATGAAGCTGCAGGAGGTGGTAAGCAGCCAGGTAGCCTGGTCTCCCAGGGATGCTTTCACCAATGTATACCAGTGTGTCCGACATTCAGTAAGGTATTTATGATATGCAGTGAAGCGCAAACAAATGATTAACTTAACAGAGATAAACCATAGCAAGCACAACCTGAATGCATGAACCACCTCTCCCCCCACACTGATAAACCATTCCAAATTTCTACTTTTTTCCTCCCCTACTCCTTGTGTACCTCTTTTTCTCCCTGGAGATTTAGGTGGATATCCTCAGGCTCTGATTAAACTCCCAACCTGGGAGGTTGGTTTGGTGTTGAAAGAAAAAAGGATAGGGAGGTGGAGGAACAGCAGAGGGGGCCAGTGAGAAGAAGGGCTTCTCCTTCTTAGGAAACCGAGGGCATAATTCAATCGCACCTTGATAATTCCCGTGATGTGAGAGTCAAATCCCTCTCATGCGCATCAAATACAGAGAGACACCACAAGCTCACACTTATCCCAGATTGAGGGTCTCCTCCTGAATGGGCTTAAGAGCCCACTACTGGGTACATTTTACCTGTGTCATTTGAAGAGCCCATTATTTTAATTGAAAAAAGTTACCCACCCGCCAAAGGCAAATGATGGGCAAAAAAAAAACTGTGAAGAGAATTAAAACAAAAACACCAGATGGTGATATACATGGTAAAAATGATTGTTTATACTTACTGTTTGATTATATGTGATAATGAGAGTGGGATTCCTCAAGGCAATTAGTGTCTGCGGCAGCCATATTGTGAGAGGACGAGAGAAGGACGGCAAGGGCTGGTATGAAGAAGCGCTTATCAAATATCTCCGTCGGGGTGATTAGTGTAATAAGACACTGCAAGGTGAGATAGGCCACTCACACTCTTTTAGTGTATCTGTGTTTGTGTGTGTGTGTGTGTGTATATGTGTGTGTAGGTGTGTAGTTAAGTGAAAAAGGATGGGTATTAGAATGAGCAAGAAACAGAGGCTGAAGTATGAGAGTCCATATCTTTGTGTCTGTGTGGCTTAATGTATACTGTGTCCTCATGTGCCTTGGTGTGCGTGATATAATTCCTATGTTAATATAGATTCCCATGCCAGGCTGGCTGCCCCATGAGCTTTAGCCTATGACAGAGGGCAGATTGGGGGCACTTACCCCTGGCAGAGTCTTCTGTTCATGGAGGGCGCTCTGGGCCTTCAGTGCTGACTCTCTGGCACAGTATGTTAGAAAGGCACATCCTACAGCATCAGGGAGACAGGAGAAAGAAAGTATTATAACACACTATAATTAATATTTAACAAAAGAAACAGAAAAATTTATAGTCGGAAAATTTTCAGATTAAAAGTGCACATGTAAGTGTATTTTATCTTTTTCAGGGTACTTAATAAAGCATTACAATCATATTTATGTCATTATAATAGTGTAGTGTAGTGGTTTGTGCATTCGCCTTAAAAGCACATGGTTCGACTCCAAGTGGGGACACAAGCCCCTCTTGTGTCAGGAAGAGCATCCGGCGTAAACCCTCTGCTAAATTACCAATGCAGATTAATCTACTGTGATGATCCCTTGGTGAAGAATACAAGGGAGCAGCCGAAAGGTACATCATAGACTGGAGAGTTAAACATTGTATACTTGACTATACTACTATAAATTGTCTTAAGGGTATAATATGCAACATTTTACTATGAAAAAGCAACTTTTGTAGTATAGACTTAGGACACACCAGAAGAATAAGGATAGTATATTTATCAGCAGAAACCCTCATTCTTTCTTGCCCTTTTACAAATGTGGGTGCAGCAGCCAGCCAATAACAGCTTCCAGGGTGTGATGGTTTGCCTCTATAAAAAACATAGTGACCAGGTTATGTTGATCTCTTTGTCTCTCTCCTTTGGTCTCTCTGTGTCATGGATGTACTAAGAACTGGAGGTTGGTGTTTAGGTTTTGCCAAAGGTGGAGCTGACGTAGACATACCATCATGTGAAAAAGAATGCTTTCACAAGGACTCTATGCAGTCCTGTGAAAAGCTAAGTATACCTCATGATTCAGTAGCCTGTAGAACCACCTTTAGCAGTAATAACTTAAAGTAGTAAGTTTCTGTATGACTTTATCAATTTCTCACATCATTGCTGAGGAATTCTGGCCCACTCTTCTTTAAAATGTTGCTTAAATTCATTGAGGTTTGTGGGCATTCATTTATGTGCAGCTCTCTTAAGGACAAAATTTCAATCAGGTTCAGGTCTGAACTTTGACTCGACCATTGCAACACTTTGATTCTTTTCTTTTTTAGGTTCGCTGACGTGCGTGGATCATTGTCCTTTTGCATGACCCAATTTCATTCAAGCCTTACCTAGCAGACAAATAGAGAACTTGCCTCACTTTTGACTCTAGAATACTTTATACTATACAGGGGAACTGATGATGGACTCAGTGACCGCAATGTGTCCAGGTCCTGTGAATATGAAACAAACCCAAATCATCACCCCTCCACCACCATGCATGATAATTGGTATTAGGGGTTTGAGCAGGGTGTGTTTGGTTTTCCAAACAAGCCATGTTTGTTTTTCCGAGTGTACTGTCATGAACTTTAGCATTTAACATGGTAACTGAGGCCTGTAGAGTCTGAAATATAGTTCTTGAGTTGTTTGCAATCTCTCTAAGCTTTGCATGGTCTGACCTTGGGGTGAATTTACAGGGACATCCAATCCTGGAAAGGCTGCAGCTCTGAGTTATCAAACACCTGAATACTCCAGACCAGCAAACTGCCAATACTTCTGCTTTTATAGAGGTGGTCACACTGGCTGATGATCATTCAATCAAGTACATTTGATTAGCAGCACCTACTGCCATTTACCTTCTTAATTCCTATGGAAGCACTTAGGGTGTACTTAGTTTTTCACACAGCAGCATAGAGTCCTAATGAAAACTTTCTTTCCCATATGGCTGTATACAAAGCAGAGAGCCAACAAAGGACAAAATTAAAACTATGCTTTGGCTTTATTCAAACAAAATCTGCCTCCAATAAGACACTTTTGCTTGATTCTCCACTTTGTTCTCACTAATGCCACCCCCAAGTTTAAATGTTGATTCTACAAACAATAATGACAATTGTTTCATATTATACCTATAAAGAAATTGCACTTTCTCAGTGTGAACCCATTCAGTCTGTTCAAAGTGAACAGACTAATAATGTAACTTAAACTCAGATCAACTTTTAACTGACTAGTTCAACTGTAGACCTCTAAGTCACATTGTGAACAGGAAACACCAGCTAAACAACTATATTTCAGTTTGTTCTAAGACTGAGATGACTTCCAAACTGTAACCTTTACAGTGAATTAAAAATAAGTGGTACTAAAAAGAAATAGCTGGAGGAACATGTTGTAACTGATTAAGTTAATTGGAAACAGGCTAGTAATGTGATTGGATATAAAAAGAGCACCTTAGAGAGGCAGAGCTTCTCAGAAGTAAAGATCGGCAGAGGTTCAGCAATCTGTGAAAAACTGTGTCTACAAATTGCAGAGGAATTTCCAAATAATGTTCCTCAACGTAAAATTGCAAAGACTTTGAATATTCCATCATCTACAGTACACAATATCACCGAAAGATTCCGAGATTCTGGAGATATCTCTCTGCGCAAAGGACATACAGTAGCCAAAAGCCAAAATTGTTGGCTTGTGATCTTCTGGCCCTCAGGCAGCACTGCATTGCAAACAGGCATGATTCTGTCATGGGAATCACTGCATGGGCTCAGGAACACTCCCAGAAACCACTGTCTGTGAACACAGTTTCCTGTGCCATTCACAAATGCTGGTTAAAGCTCTATCATGCAATAATAGAAACCATAATAGAAACATGATCCAGAAACGTGACCATCTTGTCTGAGCCAAAGCTCATTTAAAATGGACTGAAGCAAAGTAGAAAACTGTTCAGCAGTCAGAGGAGTCAAAATTTGAAATTCTTTTTAAAAATATTGGATGCCACGTCCTCTGGACCAAAGTGAAATGGGACCATCCAGCTTGTCACCTGTGCTCAGGTTAAAAGCCTGCATCTCTGATGATAGGGGGGTGCATTAGGGTCTGGTACTGGCAACTTGCACATCTGGAAAGGCACCATCAGTGTGCAGGTCTTAGGGCAACATATGCCCAAACAATGCCTTTTTTGGGGGAAGGCCTTGCATATTTCAGCAAGACAATACTAAACCACATACCACAGCTATTACAAAAGCATGACTTCTTAGTATAAGAGTTTGGATGCTAGCCTGATCTGCCTGCAGTCTGGGCCTTTCACCAGTTGAAAACATTTGGCACATCATGTAACACAAAATATAATGAATAAGACCTAGGACTGTTGGGGAACTGGAATTATATATCAGACAAGAATGAGACAACATTCTTCTCCCATAGGTTCAACAGCTGGCCCTCTCAGTTCCCAGACATTTATGGACTGTTGTTAAAAGAAGAGGGAAGGGTACATGGTGTTCCAACTGTTCCAACTTTTTCAGTTCTAGTTCAAGATGAGCTAGCATTTCATGACACAGTAAAATGTATCACTTTTAACATTTGATATGTTTTCTATGTTCTTTTGTGAATAAAATATTGGTTTATGAGATCTGCAAATCATTGCATTGTGTTTTCATTTATTTTACACAGCATCCCAGCCTGTTTGGAATTAGGATTGTGTGTGGAACTGACACACCCTGACAACTGGAATGTGGTTCTCTAAATTAAGTCGCTCTATATCCTAGAAGTATTTATATGATGGAGGAGAAGATTCAAATTTTACTTTTTTATGCGACAACCCCTTTAGATTAGATGCAGTTTCCCCCCTGGGGAAATTTAATGAAGTATTCTAATTTTGATTCTGATTTTTATATAATGAACTCTTGCATATTTTCAATGTTTATGACAATAAAAAGTTTGCTACATGGCTTGTAGTTTTATTTATTTATTAGTGGTTTTGTTCCATTTTGACCTAAAACCGTAAAACTGCAACATCTTTGATGTACATGTGTAATGTTTAACTGCAGTAAGTTTGAAAAACTAGAGCTTTCTAATGAATGATTGCTTTCACAGCTACTGAGCCACACTACAGTGTGCATATACTTTTGCTTCAAAGTGATTAAAAATCTCTGGTGATGAGCTGAATGTGTAACATCACATATCTGTACCAACTTTTAAGTCATAACATTTAGGAAAACTGAATGTAACTACACAGTAACTCATAAATAAGTCTCCTAAAAAATATGACAGCTTTCATTAAAGGGTGAGTTGTTGCTCTGTTACGCGCTTGGCAGAGCTGACAATGGGTGACCCCATTCAGAAGAGGTTTTGCACTGTGCAGCATAATTTCTCATTACTACATGTCACACCTACTGCCAAGGATCCCCATGGGAGAAGAGAGACACGCACAAGCCCACACACACACAGATGATACCCGGTGTACCTAGCACCCATCATCCCCAAAAGCCAGAAACACACTCTGGCGCCCAGCCAAGAGAGCTCCCTTTCACGACAACCTTCACCCACCTCCACAACTAGGTGGTTACTCAAGAGGAAAAAATCACCTAAACGACACTGATGAAACAGCATGCCACACAGCAAAGCAGAAAAGTTTGGAAGCCTGGGGAAACACTCTTCATCCTTTGTGACATTACAAAACTGTGGAACATGAGCTGAGGCCTCCCAGGGGGGACATCCTAGCAAAGGCTTATGGGAACTGCAGGCTGATGGTGACACTCTCCTGCCAGTGGCCTAACATTTTTCGAAGTATTTCCACAACTGCTTCGCTACATATTGCCTATAACTTTATCTACTAACTTTATCTTGACATTACTGCATCACTATTTATTGATCATGTCTTATATATCTCCACATCTCCACAAATTAGGGCATCAAGAATGCAGCAAAGTTCATGACTAAAGAGTTATACAGATTGGTAGCTCTCTTAAATAAAAGGATATACATCCTTTAATCTTAAATTTTAACAGACATTCAATGATTTTGATCTATCTATCTAATTATCAATTAAGGTTTGCTGGAAAATGTTTTCACTCCCCACTTCAAAATGCATTATTAACTAAATAAATGCATACAATGTATGCTATTATTTAGTGCACTCCAGAGGAAATGACTTGCACTCTGGTTTATTTTAAGATTCTTAATATCTCACTGCAATTATTGGAAAGTATTTACTGAATTTATTTTACAGTTACAAGTTGCCTTTTAGATTAGTAATCATAATTTTATTCACATATCTGTATTAAGTCTCACAACTATTATAAAAAGCACCATATTAATGAAGTTGCAACAATAAAATGCTTACACTGATTACATTAACCTTTCACACATTGAGGCATCAGTACATTAATATTGATCATAAAATACTGAGCAATGTCCAAGGCCATTCTACATTATTAATACTTAATAAATAATACATAATACTTAATGCAAAATTTAATAACATTGTTAATGTTATTGCTTTTGATGGTTAAATGCATTTTAAAATAATACTATATTGGTGTTTTTTTGCTTAAATAAAATTTTAAATGCAGTATATTTAATTGTAATTGAGTATTTTTATAGTGTGCTACTTTTACTTGTGAAAATGATCTGAACATTCCCTCTAGTAACACTGTTCAAATTTCCCATGAGCTTTACCTTAAAGAAGGTAAACCTCATTTGAAAGAAGTGAAGAAATGCACTGCAAATTCATGTAGGCACCTCAAGAAAAATAGCATTTGATACTGTTAGTTCAAATGACTTGTTAAAGTGGGCTTCTTATGCAGTGTAGCCCTCAATATCCAGGCCAGCTGTGTATCTGCAAAAGTTTCCTTAAAGCTGTGGAACTACAGCAAGACTTTAGGAATGCTTCATATCCAACAGTGTTGACTCAGAGGACATCTGTAGCCCAAAGGATTCAGTGACTGGGAAAGCCAGTTCTGGAACATATGAGCATTCTGCTTGGAGAACATGAATGATACTGTTTGAAACAGTGATTATAGCAGCTGGTAGCAGGTGAGGCCTGTCAGCTTAACAATTGAAACCAACTAATTGGCCTGGGATTATATACTTAGAAGTTATCAAATATTGCCGCTCATTTTTATCAAATTAAATCAAGTAAAATGACTGTTCAAAAATAAAACACTTTTACTGGACATGCTGCAGAGAGAGGAAATGTATCACATCTGTGAAAAAATAAGTTCAATGTGCACTACATATTATTTGCAGTAAAAATAAAGCTTGAAAACACATTCTGTGCTTAACACTGTTTTTTGTAGTCATGGTTAAGATGTTGTTGTTTTTTTTTTACCAGACAGCTTAGACAGCACTTGAATGTATAAAGTTTGACTTAACTAAATTATGACCAAAGAGTGGTGAAATACAGTAACTTCTGATGATTTGATGTGAAGAACATGAGGAGAACATGGGCAAAGTTTAAAAATTAAGGGTAAGCTCTGATGGTGGTTCAACAGAAGGACCTGTGACTTTCTGTGATGAGCAGGTTAAGTGGGGTGAAAGTAACAGTTGAGTAATCAAACGCGATTTACCACACTATATTTTCACTGAGGGACAAAAGTTCAACCAATTGTATTTAAGGCAAATGGAAAAGTAAACCCTGAAAAAGTGGTTCAAAGAGAAAGCAGAGAATGTGAAATGAGTGTTTTCTTTTGCAAGACACGTTTTGGGTAATTACTTAAAGAACTTTTCCCCGTAATGCTTTTTCAAACAATTTGTTTTAAATGGAAATTAGTATGTACTAACAACTGCATGCATTGAGGCATTAAGAGTGAATTGTGTGGTTTTTTAAGGCATCATCTACCTGTAATTGAAATAACTCCAGAACAAATTTGTATAAATTTTCAATTCATTAGGACTGAATTTATGAATCATGAGCAATTTGCCCCTTTTTAGTCTCCTCACACATGTCTGATCTGGCAGTGTTCATTAAAGTGGAAAAAGAATGCAAATTAATTCACAAAAAGATCTTGGTGCAAAAAATGAAAGAAAAACATATATTAAAACAACTGGATGCTGCCCAATGTGATATCCTGATCCTCTCATGGGTGGTGAAGATTCATCTACCACTTCCTCTGTCTGTGTTAACCACAGTATTGCCTGCAGAGCATCTTTCCATCTTTCAGTTGTTCCATCCATCTACATTCAAAGCTGGCTGCTCAGAGCCGTTAGCTGTCTGGTTCACACACAGTCCCTTTTCTAATGATCAAAGAGGTCATCTGTAGACTTAAGCTTTACCTGTCACTCAGCTTACACAAACTGTCAATCACTGTCCAACACTTCCTCTACAACACTCCTACTGTAGATAAAATCAAATACAACTGTGGTACTGTGATTCAGTGGCCATTACTAAAAGCCTGAAGAGCTTAATTTCATGTGAAACCACAAAACTGTCTCTGAACCAAAAAGGAGTTCAAGGATTTCTGGTTACAATCTAGGCGTCTTTTACAGTTGGATATTACTACCCTACTGTAGCTTACTTTTGACATTTCAATACCTGAAAGGCTTTTTTATATCAATTTTGCAGGCTATTTATAGCCAATTTCACTGCAAGGACCTACCGAGGAGAGGAAAATGGATGAGGATATTTAACAACTCTTTGTATCTCTTCTTCCTGGCTGTGTGGTGCACCTCAGAGTCTCTCCTCTCAGCATCAGAGACGGATTGATAGATAACGCTACTCAAGCAAAAGATTTGCCCCCCACTAACATTCAGCATGTCTGAACAATGCATGCGTTCTGGCACTGACACTAAGTATTATGATAATGTAGTGCTCAGCGAAATGATGGATGTTAAACAGCACGACCTGGCTGCACCACACACTGGTGATCACCATGCCCACAAATAGTGTCAAGTCATCCCACACACTGTATACAGCTCCCTGACGACACACAAACTATCAAATCGACATTAAAGGCAACAGTGTCTAACAACTACGAGGCTGGATATAATTATCTTTTAAGAGATGAAAAAATGTCATCTGAACAGACTACACATCCAGTTATGCTGATCCACTCAAATGTACAGGAAATCTCAAAATGTAAAATTTCCCAGATATTCAATCCCTAAACACCTAATGTAAGAATTCACAAAGCCCAAAACATCTGTTCAAATTGTTGCGGTACAATCCACATGAATTAGTCATGAACTTATATGACATATTTTGATCAGCCCTTAAATCCATAATTATGGGGCAATTTTTTTGTCATAGGATTCGAGCTGTGAAAAGGTAGTGCTGCAAATCATCCATTAGGCATACTTTACTGACTGATGCCAACAGTCATATACATCATATGTTTGAAGCAAATCAAATCTTTCTCAACCACAAACCAGGCTCAAAAAGGATTTTCAAAGTGGAAGTCAAACTAAATTTATTTCACATTACTAAATCTTTATGAAATGTGTGTTTTTATGGATTGTGGAGACGAAGTGATTGGCATGTCCTCCAGTCTTCTGTTGCTCTGCTGTGAAAAAAGTTTATGCTGTTAAAAAAAAAGAAAATGTTGATCGAGTTTGTGATGACGTTACAATACTGGGAACCTCCTGGACATCTGACATAAAGGCTGTCCAATTTCCACTGGCATGCTATGCACTGTTATAAACCAAGAGCCCATAAACTACTCTATAAACCTCTGTGCAATTTGCACTCAGTTGCCAGTTTATTAGGCAAACCTAGTGAAAACTAATGTAAACTAATACAACAGTCTTGCAATACCTCACCCCCCTTCATGACTGTTACAGTGTTTGGTTTGTCTTAAAACACTTTAACAGAGATGGCAATTCAGCTATGTAAAATTTTTACAGTTGTAATTTAGCAATGTCAAACTAATTAAGTGCAAAGGTTTTTTTTTCTTTTGTTTTTTTTTAAGTTAACCTAGCTTCACAGATTCAAACAGCGAGGGGAAAATTACATCATGTCTTCAAACTAAATAAATAAATAAATAATTCAACAACCCAACTAACATTCTACAAAGTAAACACCAACCAAAAAATTAATACTATAACCATGGTGCTACATTTCTTGCTGGACTGTTACAGGACCACATTAGTTTAAACTTGGCGTTCTCCATAAACAAGCAACAGAGTGCACATACTGTGGGCATAAGATTATTGTAAAATCTTATACTGTATAGAAGCAAAGGAAATGAGTCAAGCTCTGTTCTGCTACAGTGCTGACAATGGTAACACAGCGACAACACTTATCTGTATAAATTAATGCTATTCATCTCAGCGGAATATCATCAGGCATAAATGAAACGATCCACTGTGGGATGTAGTAGATGAAATTATCTCAGGGATTTTTACTGGATGAGTAGGATTCATGTGATTCTGACACCTACCAACTGCTTCTCAAATGAAAATCCCTGACAGGTTCGAATGTGCAGCTCTGAACAACCAGTAGAAATGATGAAACTCCTTGGAAAACAGAAAAAATATGTCTTCAGCACCTACAGCCCAAATGGATAAATTAACCTGGAGCTTTACAACTTATAAACAGTGTGCATTTTGCCCTGTCACAGATAATATTACTGAACAAATGAGATAGACCGCCAAGCTCAAAATCATTGCACTTTTCAGAGATCTTCCTTAAACCTGCATTTTTTTTCTGGCCCCATGAGCAGTAGAAAGCAAACCTGTGAACAGGTCATGACATGTTATTTACCTTTAACTTGGTTTGGAAAAAATTGTATAAGCATTTGTTTATTGATAGAGCAAAGCAGACTCAGCACATTAGCATTCATTTGGAGTAAAGTTTCTTACAGCTTGATGAATGTAAATCTGATTTTCATTCTCCTATCATCTTTGTTTTGGACATTTGTTTGTTTTTATGTTTGTTTTTATGCTGGACATATCACTTATTGGAGTTTAGTTTTTAGAGTTATTTTATTAAAAAATAATGAAACAAAAATCCTGCAACAGCACTATGAGAACAGCAACCATGAAACAAAACAGTAAAACCAGCAACCCAGAAAACCAAAACAACTCAAACAATCTTCCAGAGGAGTCCAGAGAGCTTAGGGGAGCTGTAGAATAGGGAGGTAATTCTCTGTGGTTTCATTACTCATTGCATGACCTATGACTTTCCTTAAACCTGTTCTTGGTTGCTAATACAGAAAGCACATATTGTGTGTGGTACTTTTGACTTCTCCCTTTTTCTTGAAGGAGTGACTGCAGCAGATCAATCTGCATATGTGATTTGGCACAGATTTTATACCGGATGCAGCCCTCCCATTTTATCCCGGCTTTGGAGCAGCACTGGGAGTACACTGACTTTTGATCCCCAAGGCTGGACTTGTGTCTCATCTCAGCTGCAAACCAGGAACGTGTGTAAACCAATACACTATGGAGGCTACAGAAAGCACATACTGTAAATACTTGAAAAATAATATAAGATTAATATGGAGTTTAAGTTTCATATCACAATTTACCCAGGCAGATAAAAAGGATAGTTTGCAGTGCAATGGTTGACGCTTTTAAGTTTCTTTTTAAAAGAAAAGGTAATTAGTTTTTCTTTCCTTTTCTTTGGGAAATTTGACCTACTTTTGACTAGGTGCAACACAATTAAATTACAATTTCATTTAAAAGTCACAGATCTGACTTTATGACTAAAATTAATATGGTGACCTTAATGTGTTGTTTATAACACAATTCAATTTGGAAAAACATGTAGCCTTCCCTTCACAGGTCACTTTCATAGGTAAGTAATTAATTTTACATTCAATTCCCCTACAAAAGCTTTCCTCAGTCGGTGTATAGTTCAAACTTTTCTCCTTGAGTGACACAGCTGATTTTACACTATATCTACTTTGTTTTGTTAATGACGCTAATCCCATTTTCTTACTCTTGTACTTTCTCGCTTCAGTCTACAGATATCACACATTGACACAGCAGGGCACATGAACATGGTTTAGATGAGTGGCCAGTAAGAAAAACTCATCCATATAATGCATTGGTAAAATCTTATTAAAAGTGCACGCCTGTGCTCCCAAAGTGACTTTGAATGTCATGCGGGATGAAGTGGGCATAATGCGTACATCAGAGTGGCCTTGGTGGAGGATGATTTGAACAGGCGTACAGCTTTGGAACAGGATTATCCTTCGTGAGGCAACTATCCTCCAGAGTGTTGACATTCAGGGATGGTCGAGGACAGGAATAAACAACATGAACAACAGAAATATTGTTTTAATCGATCATCCAAGTTCCAAAGAGGAATGCCAGAAAGAGGAGGAGCAGGTTGAGCACCAGCAGCTGATGGCTGGAGAAACAGGTGGTGCATGGAGATCCTCAGGGCTGCACACACAAGAAAGAGACGCTGAGCCCACGCTTCTTTCTGCCTCAAGAGCGCCTGACTTGTGCTAATCAATAAGATCATGAACTGTAGCCACTGACTTACATATAATACATAATTTGCTTGCCAGGTGAATTATTTTTAGAGAGTGAACCAACTGTGAATTCGATGCCAGTGGTGAATATGTGAATGTGTATGATTTGTCTGTAGCTGTCTGTGTGTGAAAGAGAGAGAGAGAGAACGAGATAGGATAGGCCAAGACTGAGAGATAATTAAAACTTAATCAAAAACTATTTACAAAATAGTCTTATTTACAATTAGTTGTAGTAGGGATATATATATATATATATATATATATATATATATATATATATATATATATATATATATATAAAATAAAAAAATCTATATAAAAAAAAAAAAAATGTAAAAAAAAAATATATATATATCATA
>VUQH01037824.1:5222-16665 GCA_015106775.1 Etroplus canarensis | reverse complement strand
CAAGACGGCAGTGAGACTTGCTATGATGTATGGTTTGGAGACGGTGGCACTGACAGAAAGACAGGAGGTGGAGCTGGAGGTGGCAGAACTGAAGATGTTGAGATGTTCACTGGGAGTGACCAGGATGGACAGGATTAGGAATGAGTACATCAGCGGGACAGCTCAGGCTGAGATGGTTTGGACATGTTCAGAGGAGGGATAGTGGACCTATTGGACAAAGGATGTTGAAGATGGAGCTGCCAGGCAGGAGGAGAAGAGGAAGACCACAGAGAAGGTTGATGGATGTAGTGAAGGAGGACATGCAGAGGGTTGGTGTTAGATGGAGGCAGATGATCTGCTGTGGAAACTCCTAACAGGAGCAGCTGGATGAAGAAGGCAGCAGAGAAGTGTTGTGTGATCTCCTCATACAGTAAAGAGCTTTTTTCTAATCTGAAACCTTCTTGTATATGAATAATAAAGTTCATCATCCTAATCGTTCTGTTAAATATCAAAACCTGATCACAAATCTTTCCTGTTCTGTCCTCAGACCCCTACGTGAAGGTGAACGTCTTCTACGGCCGTAAGCGCATCGCCAAGAAGAAGACCCACGTGAAGAAGTGCACGCTGAACCCGGTCTTCAACGAGTCCTTCATCTACGACATCCCGCCTGAGCTTCTGCCGGAGATCTCCGTGGAATTCCTGGTGGTCGATTTCGACCGGACCACCAAGAACGAGGTCCTGGGTCGCCTCCTGCTTGGCCTCCATAGCCCCTCCCTCACCGGCGCCTCCCACTGGCGGGAGGTGTGCGAAAACCCCCGCCGGCAGATCTCCAAATGGCACAACCTGAGCGAGTACTGAGGGAGGAGGACCGCCAGAAACCAGCCGACACCACCGACCGGCTGGGACTCCACCAGTGAACACCACTGGGAAACAAAGACTCAGTGTACAACACACGCACACACACACACACACACGCACACACACACTGTTGTGATCATAGGTAAACTCTCTCTCTCTTTCTCTATATTCTCTCTCTCTCCCACACATCTGCAACATGTAAGAAGAACCCTGCAGCTCTTTACAGCCAGTTAACAAATCATCAAGTCCATCTCTAAGACTGTCCTCGTGTCTCCTCCGACTGTTGATGTGTGTAGATGGGGGGGAGGAATGCTCTCATATGATTTTAAAAAAAGAAGCGTAAGAAAAAAAGAAAAAGACCCCCCCCTCTTGCTGTTGTTGCCATGCAGTTCATTGCATGTCTGTCTGAAAAGAAAAAAACACTCCGAACGAAGAGTTGAGATCTGCTGACATCACGCCGACAGGAAGAAGTTTCAGCTGTGATTAGAAAACGTGATGCATATAAACTCAAACGCTGAATATATCCCAGTATGATTATCCTCCGCAGGACGCTCCCGACGCTTCACCACTCAGTGAATTACTTTCCGTTTGGGGGGGATAGTTGTTGTTTTCAGTGGGCAGCATGCTCCCGGCCTGCAGAACATCATTTTCACTCACGCGCTCCTGCAGCAGATCGTACGACCCCACCCTGACCCCGGAGGACGTGGGCTCGCCCGCGTTTTGATGTGGATTCAGAACTGTTAACTTCTCCTGACTGACCCTAGGTGATTTTAAATCAGCCTCCTGCTCATGAAGACTGAACAATGATGTAAAATACTTGTTTGTAACACAAATGCATTCCTTCTAATTTAGACTCTTCCAGTGAAGCAGAGGGCAGCTGTGGTGCCTGATCTTCAGGCTGAGCAGGTAACCAAGAAGTCAGAACTTTTTATGGCAGGACGAGGTCACGTCTGGGAAAAATACTCAATCAAAGTCACAGTCCTTAAGGAGAAGCTGCTCTGCTGCACGTGCTCTGTAGTTGATAAGAGGAAATAATGCCTAAATGAAGCGTTGGCCTCCAGATAAGATTTTAATCAAATTGTAATGAATAATTAAGTCAAGAGCAAGCGAGAACTTCCACATGTGGAGGTGTGAAAACCTGCAGTTCCTCTGATTAGACTCCATCCATGCATCCACTCTGCTGCTTATCCAACGCTGGGTCCAGCAGTCCAGGCAGAGGTGCTCAGACCTCCCTCTGCTCAGCCACCTCCTCTAGTTCCTCTACCAGCATCCCAGTGTCCTGGGTCAACCCCAGGGCCTCCCCCTGGTTGGACGAGCCCAAAAGACCTCACCGAGGAGACATCCTGGAAGCATCTGCCTTAAATGGCTCCTTCTGACATGGAGGAGGAGCGGCTCCACTCTTGTCCTCTGATGAAGGGTTCTTCTCCCTTAGAGGTGGTGACCGGGTTCCTCAGAGCACATGCAACAAACCAGACTGGACCTCTGGACCATGTTTGCAATGTTGGTGCCTTTGGGAGCATTTTACTGTTTTCTGATAAATAACATGGACTGCTGTGCACTAAAGCCATGCGTAGAGTTTGTGCTGTTATTAACGTGTTACTTAGCACTAATTAGCAGATAGTTGTATTCTTCATACAGTTTGTAGTCAAAGCTGCTAACCTCAGAGTGTGTGTAAAACATGAACGTAGCCACAGATCAAATAAAAAGTAGAGTCCTGCTCTCTCTCTCTCTCGCCCCCTGCTGGTCATCAGAAAGAGTGTGGTTTTGAGGCAGTCCAGTACCGTCAGAAAGCGTGACGTGGAGTCCGCAGACCCGTGTCTGTGGTCAGTGTGTGAGAACATGCTCAGCAGCTGCAGCTCTCCTCTGCTTCACTGCCTTCTCTCTGTTTGATTTTGTACATTGTTCCTCCCTCCTCGACCACACCAGGTCTCTGATTTGCACTGCTTTGTAAAGCGTTTCTCCTCCTCTGTGGATGTTCCCCTGCAGCCAGCCGGTGGCGCTGTTTTATAATGATTTGTTCCTCAAAGCCCAGTGGATCCCCGTCTGAGGTGACTTTGGGACTTGGGTTTCCTGTTTGTTTGAGTGATGATACACTGTGAGTTTAGTCTTGGAAGCACATTTTAATCCCAGTTTAACTTTAATCCACCTTAAATCTGCTCAGCAGCTTGCTAACTAGTACAGAGAGTCATTAACAGTGTGTAAGTTTAACTCTGAGTCATAGAGAAGTGAGGAAGATGCAGCACACAACGCACCACCTGAAGCCTGATCTCCATCGACGCCCTTAGATCCTGTTTGTGGATTCAAGCTGTGACCTGCAGACAGACAGACTGACTGACTGACTGACTGACTGACTGTAGATTTGTACAGATGTGAAGATGTTTGCTGGTTTCCTTCCTGTCTGATGTCCTCGGAGCTTTAGTGTGTTTGAGCGCCCCCTGCTGTAGACCTGGATGCTAACCTCTGTGTTGGGTTTGTTAACACTCATTGGACGTGCAAATAAAAAAGAAGTTAGCCATGACCGCTGCGTCTGAACTCTCCTTTCACTTTATTAATATTAGCAGGTCCTGAACTCACCACCCTGTTCTTTTTTAAATGTTTTATGTCCAGTTTTAGATTTGTTTTTATTACCAGTTTTTTTATTTTATTCTTTTAAAAAATTAAAGTCCTGCTTTACTCAGAATAATTTATTTGTCTGTCAGATATTCTCATCATATTTTTTTTAATTTCATAATTTTTACGTGTCACTTTTATTCTTTCCAGCTTTTTGCTAATGTTTCTCTGTCTTTATTTTGTTTATTTTAAATATTCGTGCCTTCGGCTGCTCCCTTCTTTATTATAACTATAGTATTTATATTTTCTTTTTATGGCAGTATTTAATCTGAATTATTTTTTCGTCATTTCTTTTTACCTTTTTGTGTTATTTCAATTTTATTTTGTATTTTATATCAATATTTAATTCTTTTTTTTATTTTATTTTTTTATAGTTTATCTTTTTATTTTTTCCACAGTTTAATATTAATCATTTGTTCATTTCCTTATTTCTCTTTTTATTTTTGTTTTCCTATTTTTCATAATATTTTTGTATTTAGTTTTCATTCCTGTAGTTTAATGAAGCTTTCCTCAGTTCGTATCTGTGCTCTGAGTTTTGGATAAATGTATTTATCACGCCTTAATACACATGATGGGTAGAAGGTCTGATAACGTTTACGAGACGGTGGGGTCAAAGGTCTCACAGGCTCACATGTACCAGCTGACTTCCTGTAGATGCTGGTGTGAGGTTGTAGTCCTGCACCTGCTTCTTCACCTGCAGTGAAGCTGCTGTTGGTTTCTGATGAAGATCCTGCCGCTCGTGGTGAAGATGGAGAGACGCCGTCAGCGAGACGCAGCGCCTCAAATGTCCAGCAGACGTGTGCGCAGGTAGAGTGAACCACTGATGACTGACAGCTGACTGAAAGCTTGGTGGACGTCTGAGTTACAGCTGTTTGAAGTTTGTGGTCAGACGGATGAAGCCTTTGTTATGTTTGGAGGAAGCGAGTGATTAAAAAAAACTGCATTTCTATTGGTCACCGGAGTCTACGTTAGTCCTCCATGGTGTAGTGGTTTACACATGCGCTCCCCCGCCTTAGGCTTCACAAGCCAGTGTACTCCTGGTACCGGTCCCAAACCAGCATAAATGGGAGGTATCTGTTCCTGATAATAGAGTCTACGTTAATGATATCAATAACAGTGCTGAAATTTTTTTTGGGTGAGACGTCATCCTGCCATCAACAATTCACAAGAATCACTTCTTCTTCTACAGTTTTGTTAAGATTTTAGTCAAACTTGCACTTCACCCAAACTGTTCAGGGTTCAAGTATTTTTCCTTTTTCGTGCGTGTGTTCATTTTCACAAGAATCGCTACTCCTAAGAGCAGTGGGCTGGATTGTGATGTTAGTAAAAGGAGTGTTTGCATGTGTCCTTGTGTCCTCAGTACAGGCCTGTTGTCCTCAGCCTCTGAATTCTCAGCTGATTTAAATACAGTGGCACCCCTGTTCAAATCCCAGGTTTTCTGATGTAAAGACATACAGCCGTGAAAACTAATTTCCAAATGTTTCCATCTCTAATGTGACCTTTAACCTGTACAATTTAACTAAAAACAAACTCGTGTGTTAAAAAAGTCAAACTGTACAATAAGCTGTTTGTATAAAAACTAAGACTTTGTTGAAGTGACTCTGATTAATAAAGTTCAGCTGTTCGTAGGATTTTCCTGACAGTGACTCAGTTCCATCCTACAGTAAAAGCCATGGTTTACAGTGAAGACAGTCATCAAGAAGTGGACAACATAGGAAACCACAGTGATGTTACTGAGGACTGGACGTCCCTCCAAAACTGATGAAAAGACCAGATGAAAGCTGGTCAGGGAGGCTGCCGAGAGGCCTACAGCATCACTGAAGGAGCTGCAGGAACTTCTCACAAGTCCTGGTTGTGTTGAACACAGCCGCGTTGTGTAGTGGTTAAGCAAAAGGTCCCTGGTTCAATTCCAGGTGGGGACACAAACCCATCTCACCATGGAGGGTTCTGTCTGGAAAGGGCATCTGGTGTAAACCTGTGTGGTTTACTCTGCTGTGGTGACTTCTTGGGGAGAGTACAAGGGAGCAGCTGAAGGTACAAACATGCTAGTTTTGTGTTGCATGTGACAATGATCTCCTGTATTCTCCATATGTCTGGACTATGGGGTAGGCTCACAAAACAGAATCCTTCTCTTAGAAAGAAGAACATCCATCAGGTCTCCAAAGGCATGTGGGAAAATGTGTTCTGGTCTGATGGAACCAAGGTTGAACGTTTTGGCCACAATTCCAAAAGTGTACAAAACCAACACTGCACATCACCAGAAGAACACCATACCCACAGGGAAGCATGGTGGAGGCAGCATCATGCTGTGGGCTTGTTTCTCTTCAGCTGGAACTGGAGCGTTATAGTTAGGGTGGAGGAACTTATGAACAGTTCCAAAACCTTCAGACGTCTGCTAGAAAGCTGGAGAGGAATTTCAGCTTTCAGCACCACAATGACCCCAAACATAACATCCAAACCAACCAAAGAATGACCCAGCCAGAGCCCAGACCTCAATCCACCTGAACATCTGTGTGGTGACCTGAAGAGGGCTGTGACCAAGAGATGACCTCACACTGTGACAGATTTGGAGCACTTTGGCAACAAAGAGTGGGCAACTATTGCCAAGTCCAGATGTGCCCTGCTGATGGACCCAGCAAGACTGAATGCTGGAATTAAAGTCAAAACTGCTTGAGCACATTGTTAGTGCTTTGTTGAACTGTGCACACTTATGTAACCAGCTTATTGTACACTTTTTATTTTTCTTCTCAACAGATTTGTTTCTGTTAGGAGGTCGTAGGTCACATTAGAGGTGGAAAAAGTTTTGAAATGATTAATTGTGGTCTAATTTTTTTACATCACAAAAACTGTTCAGCCCACCAATGACAAGAAAACTTTCTTTCTATACTTATACTCCTAAATAATGATGAGTTTAATTGATAATGAAAATATTTAATGGTTTTAGCTGTTCCAAATAATTCTGACTTAGATTATATGAACATCTTTCCAACAGAAATGATTCAGAATTTAATCACAAAGACCCGATGCTGTTTGGTTCCTGTCACAGCCTTCAGCAGATCTTTTTTCTTTTGTCACATTTTATGAAAGTCATTCAGAGTCATTTAGTGTTGGTTTAAGTGCACACAGGATTCTTTGATGAGGAAAAATGCAGCGCGTCACCAGATTCTCACTGCGCAGAAATGAGGAAAGATTGAGAAGATGAACTGGTCTCTTCCAGCTCTGCTTCTCAGAAATCACAGCTGCCTAAGTGATGAAGCGTTTCTGTCATCTCAATCACGAGCGTTTCTCTGAAAGACTCAAACACTGGTCCCTTCATGAGCCGGACTTTGTGACCCTCCGCTTGTCTTCATCTTTTAAGCAGGGGAAGAAACTCCACACTTCTTATATCTAACTACAAAACACTGATGTTACAGAGTGAAAATACTGAAACAGGTCATTTTAAAGGAATTATTCAAAAAAATCTGCTGACTAACCTTTTTCATCTGTGTGATGTAACACAAGGTGGGCAACAAATGCTACGCTGCCCGAAAATCAACACGTTTTGACACGTCGGTTACACTTCACAGATACCAGTCTGTCAGGTCACTGCTTCTGAGCTGAAGGGACTAAATTTCCCACAGTGCCTTTCATTCAGCAGGTTGACTCGATGTTTATTTAAGGATCAGTTATGTGGCGGCCCAGTGAACCCAGATCATCAGCCCTCCACCACCATGCTTCACAGTTGGTATGAGGTGTTTGGTTATCTCTGAATGTGGCCAGATGTCTCCACACTGGTCTCTTCTGTCTGAAAGGACATTGTTCCAGAAGTCTGTGGTTTGTTCAGATGTGACCTGAGCTGTGCTGCATGTTCTCTTTAGAGAGGCTTCCTCCCAGTAACCCTTCCACACAGGTTAAACTTGTTCAGCTGTCATGAACTTTAAACTTTAGCCTGCTAACTGAGGCCTGTAGAGTCTGAGATGCAGCACTTGGGTTTTTTGCAGCTTCTCTGAGCGTTGCACCGTCTGATCTTTGCTGGGACGTCCTCTCCTGGAAGGACTGCCAGCTGTCTGGATCATCTTTCTCACTGTACTACGATGGGCTTCAGATTGTTGGACATGGCCTTATAATCCATCCCAGATTGATGGGCAGTAACAGTTGCTTCTCTGAGATCATTGCTGAAGTCTTTCCTCCTTGGCGTTGTGTTAACACACAGAGCAGCAGCTTTTATAGAGGAGCTCACACTGATGATCAGCAGCTCCTGGCTGGTAATGACCTCTGACCTCCTGTGGAAGCAGTGAGGGTGTACTTAGTTTCTCACGCTGCTTTTACATTTGCCTGTTTTTATGTATAGATAATGCACCCTCGGCTGCTCCCTTGTATTCTCCACCGAGGGATCGCCACAACGGATTAATTTGGCAGAGGTTTTATGCTGGATGCCCTTCCTGACGCAGCCCTCTATGGAGACAGGGGCTTGTGCCCCCGCCTGGAATCGAATGTGTAAACCACTACACTACGCGGACACTTATGATGACGTAGAGTTACTGATGTAAACTGAACATGTGACTACGTTCAGGTCTGTCCTTCACTTTAGAAACTGTTTTATAAAGTATTTAAAACCTGCTCTTTGAGCCACAGGAAGTCAGTGGTGGTTAAAACTCCGGCTGCAGGTGCAGCGGAGTTGTTGCGAGTGATTCACAGCGTCGCTGCGTCTCCTTCAGCTCTCAGTTTCCAGCACTTTCCTCCTGAATAATCTCTTTCATTCACAGCTAATTGATTCGTCAGACAAACACACAGCAGAGCACTGATTTAGTTTCACCTTAAAAACTAAAACCTCAGTGACATCACACCACGCCCCAGCCAATCAGGTCGCTGGTTATCAACCTCAAATCCCAGCGGGACTCTTTATCTGCTGATTATAAAGTCAGAGTGTCTTCATCCTCCTCTTCATCACTGTGACTCAGCTGCTTCCTCCTCATGGAGCCTGTAATGGGGTAAGACTTGCTGCACTTTTCTGTTTGTGCTTTTAGTTCATGATTTTAAAACTAAAGCTGCAAATTATTGATCGGGAAACTTTTCCAACAGTCTCATGAAAATGATCTTCTCAACAACTAAACTGCAACAAAATACAGTAAGATTTAAAATCCTGACCACGACATGAAGGTTCAGCTGTGTTGGACGTTTTGTTGGACTCTGGTTAGTTTCAGGAGTGCTTCATGATGGTTCAGTCTGAGCAAGTCAGTCACAAAGTGCAGCAGCTCAGACCAGGCCTTTCCTCACCCTCCACCGTCCACGTGCTTCAAAGACTTACCTCAACCTCTTCTTATATCAGTGGCAGGGAGACATCATGCTGCTGTCAGGTTACTGTCCATCTGGTCTAATGTTTATCTGATCAAATGTCCACCTGGTCTAATCTCCATCTGATCTAATATCTATCTGATCTAATGTCCATCTGATTTCTGATCTAATGTCCCTCTGATATTGGAAAAATGTAAAGGGACATTCCCTTGGAGTCAAGATTGGGAATGTTGTTTATCTACATATATTCGTTAGCCTCATACCATAATTGCCTAAGTCATTTTTTTTGCCAAATTGTGATATCTGCCTAACTAAAACAATGACTTTGTTTTTTCTTGTGTTTTTTCTTGTTTTCCAAAAACATTGAAATATGACTTGGGCAATTATGCTCTGAGGCTAACGATATGTGAGATTTATGTTGGCAGTTTTTAGCTTTATATGTAACAAACATTCCCAGTACAGATTATTACAGTTACTGTTTCCTTTATTCAGGCTGATTTAGTTCATTTAGTCATTAATAAACGAGCCTGGATGAACCTTCAGCTGCTGCCTTGTATTCTCCCCCGGGGGGGTACCCGCATCAGTAATTTAGCAGAGGTTTTACACCGGATGCCCTTTCTGATACACTCCCCCCTTGGTGAGGGGGGCTTGTGTCCCCACCTGGAATGAAACCAGGGACCTTTTGCTTGTAAGGTGAATGTGTAACCGCTACACTACAGGGACAGTAGTAAATGAACATGGATACAGATCAGAAAAGAGTAACTGCACGGGGTCACATGTCCTTTATTTTATTTATATAATTATTATTTATATAATGATTTATGTAAATTACTAGAAGTCACTTCAGTCCAGTTTAAAATATTTTATTAAAAAAATATGTTATAAAATACAAATAAAGTCTTTGTTGTGCTCAGTTTAGTTGCGTGGTAATAACATGTTCATGTTTTAACCATTAAGTTTTTTTTTCTGGTTGTTTGTTGACAAAATGAAAAATTTAATAATTTAGAAAGTAAATAACATTTCCTCACAGGATAAAACAACAAGCCTGTTTACAGGGAGAAATACGTGATCAAAGAGTTCTGAAGGAAAGTTTACTGTGTGTGTGTGTGTGTGTGTCTGTGTGTTTCCCTGTCAGCTCATTGGCTGTGTTTTCAGCTCTCACTTCCTTATGTCACCGTCTGAGTTTTATTGTGATGGTTCAGTGTGTAGAGAGAGAGAGGACCCAGATGCAGGGCGAGTTAAACCAAAAAGTGGTTTTATTTTGCCAAAAGATCAAAACTTGAACAAAGTCTGTAAATTCAAACTCTTGGCATGAAAACCAAATAAACACACACAGACGCAGGGAGACAACATCAACGACGCAACAAGCAACTGAAGGAGGCAGGACAACAAACAGACACAGACTAACAACTAACGAGCAACAGGTGACATCAGAGGCAGGAAGCAAAACTGAACACAGGAAGAGAAAACAAGGAAACATCACTAAGAACACAAACACAACTGAACCTGACAAAGGACAAACACAGAGCAGGACACTGAGGGAGCTTACACTACTAAACAAAGCTTGCTCTAGTAATATAAACAACAAACAAAGGATGCAATAACACAAACATGGGACTAAACCAGAGAATAAACAAACAGGTGAAGCAACGACTCAACGTAAAACCAGGAATCTCAAACACAAAAGCACAAAAGAAACACAAACTACCAAAACTCAAGACTTTGACACGTAGTTTACAAACACATTTCTCAAAAAGCTCAAACACATTTGTGCAAAATGTAAAATTAAATGTTAGCTTTATTTAACAATGTGTTTGGGTTTAAATGATTTGCATTCTCTACATTTTTGCGCAGTAATCAGGACTTTAGAAATACTTCTGACCTGATTTAAAATGCACTTTTACTAACATGTTAAAACGTCAATATTAATTTTAGAGTTTTTAATTCCACCGATCATTTGATTTGTTTGGTTATTATTGCCCTGTCTCGTTTTTTTTGTCATTTCTATGTCATCCATGTTAATCAGCACAAACATTGTTCATCGTTTGGTCACAGTTTGAGTCTGAATCTGACGGCTTTGATCTCTAAACATTTCATCTGTTTAATGTGAAAAAAGCATGAGACGTTTCACCAAGTCTTTGATGTAAATATGATGATATTTTTCACTTTAACTCTGTATTTATGATGTTCTGTTTGGTGATGTGAAATAATAGAAAACGTTTTGATTGAGTGACTGAAAACCAAAACCCTGATGAGTGGAAATTTTTTCCACATGATGTTTTTATAATGTGGGAGTCTTATTGAACCCCCCTCAGCTCAGACACAGTTGATGTCAATTTTCAGCCTGTAAAGTCTTCAAGCTGTTTCCCAGCGCTCCAAAACAAGGCTGAATGAGCGGTTTGTGAAGCGGGTCTGAGCCGCTGTGTGCGCGGCGGCTGGCGTACACGACGCAGGAAAGGCTGATTTTCACGCTGGTTGGAGCTGAACAGTCATCGGCTTTGTGGAGTCTTGGCAGCTGACTGCCTCGTGCTGGTTGAGGTTTGGAGTCATGATGATGAGTCAGATCTGTGACCTCGGCTGTTTGTTTCTTCTCAGATTTGGCGAAAGAGAAATGTCATCGCTTCAAGACTATGAGGTGAGTTCAGACTGGAGGAGAGCGTTTCCTGTCCAAAAAGGTGCCAGGGTCTTTTTTAGCCAGAACATTCTCAGGTGAGTCAGTTGG
>VUQH01037823.1:93311-126288 GCA_015106775.1 Etroplus canarensis | reverse complement strand
ACATGCAGAGGGTTGGTGTGAGGGAAGAGGATGCAAGGGATAGGATGAGATGGAGGCAGATGATCCGCTGTGGTGACCCCTAACGGGAGCAGTTGAAAGATGAAGAAGAAGAAATTTGCAAATATTTTACTTGTGTATACATTTTTTCATGGTATTACCCCCCTCGGTCTTGATGCATTCATTCAGCAAAATCAAAACACATCCATACCCACCATTTTTTTTAGAGGGGGATGTAAAAAAGCTTTCTGAAAAAAGTGATTTTGGGCAGCACATAGCTGGAATGCTACACTCGCAGAATTAAGGAACATAACCTTTTTTTATCAATTTCTATAAAACAGTGGTTATTGGATCATGTCGTCATCATCTGAAGTAATTTCAATGTAAGTCTCTGTTTCCAGTAACTGCCTATGTTTTAGGACTTGTCTTTATGTGCTTTTTTCGATGTATGGCTTTTCATATCTCGCTTTATGTTATATGATTATGTCCACCTTTTACTGTTTATTTGCTTTTGTCTATTTCCTATGCTTAGATACCTTTATCTCTGCTTAGACTGCTTCCCCTGTGTCCCAGACCTGGATAGGCAACACAAAATGAATGGATGGAAGGATGGATTCTAGAACCATTCTAAAGTTCAAAGGCACTATGTAAGTGCTGACCATTCACCATTTAATCTTTGGCAATCTTTCAGCATCTTCACTATGGAATATGGAAATTAGAAATGGCACATGAGCTAGTTGGAGGAATAAAAGCTCATTTGAGACATACACTGAGTCATACCTTTACAACAATCTTAAGCTAAAGACCAGACATGGAGGTCTTATGTACTGGCCTTCCTCTTTTATCTGCACATTTGAATTGTGTTTTTGAGCCAGAAACTCCATGTTTTTGTCATTCTACTTCTACCGATCAGTTCAGCTTCCTTCATAAACCAGTCCAGAGGGGCGAAAGAAATACCTTTGGCAGAGTCACTGATCCTGGGACATTGAACCCATCCAGCTCTATGTCCTTGAGCCTTGCCTCAGTCATGAATCACTCGACTGACAAAGCTGAAGGCATGATTAGAATGACACATGATGAGCTAATTTCTTACCCCACACACAAGTCTGGGGATCGTCTTTGCAATGCTTATCATCCTTCTGCTGCTGTCGTCAGTGACTGCAGCCCATTATATAATCTGATTGTTGTCTTGCCACACTTTATGCTAAACGCAGATTTGGGTTTTCAATTAGATCTGATGCATGCATATCTCAGCAAATTACTGTGAATAAAGTGACTGACTCCGTTAATGCTAATGAAGACAGCCCACTCAGGCCTCACTTCGTCTTCATTATCTCAAATTGAAAAGTGAATCTAATGAAATTCCTTTTTTGTTTTAGAGAAAATCTGAAAAAGGAAATGAACCATATGTAAATGTAACAAGTGCTCATAATGAAAGTTCGTAAACTCTTACAGCGATAATGATTAGGATGCTATCAGGATGTTGTGATTTCGTCCTTTAAAGAGTGACACAAAACACTTCACAGCACCTTTCCAATAATGCTGTAATTTGGAGAGTTTAATCAAAATTTCTTGTTCAGGCAGATGGGGCTGTAGACTGTTTATGAAACACATGCTGGGTAGGTTATATTAAGATCATGCTTGAGGAGATTGCTGGGCAGGAGCACACACCATTAGTATGCATGTTGTGTTATTGCCTGCCACCACAAGCATGGGGCATGTGCCGACATAGCCAGTGATACAGGTCTAAGCTGAACAGGGACACAGTTGTCTCTCGAAGGCCTTATCTGTTATTTTTTTACACATAATTTGCAGGTAGAGTGTACATTTTCAGTTTAGTTGGACCTATTTTGGTTGACCATTTACTTTAGTCACCTGATCATACTTGTGCAGGTGTAAAGGTGCTCTAAATCTACTGTATGCTTCATACCTTGATATTTGGGCAACAGTTTGGTTTATATCTGTTTGTGGGGCTGAATGAGAAAAACAAGGAATAATAAAATCTTTTAATCATCAGTTGATTGTTACTGGAGTATGATTGGGTTGCCAACTGTCATGCTTCTGGCATGTGACACGCTTTTACCTTTATTCTCACACTGCCCAAATATCACACCAAATTAGGATGAGAAGACTAACTTTTTAGTCTTATGATCAGGGTTTTTCCACATTTTGGCTCCCATAGAGGAACATAAATGTCAGAAAACACAAAATATACTTTACATGTATGATCTGCCAGACATTACACAACTTTTGTGTAAGAGGTTATTAAAAGCTCACCCCTGAAAGCAGCATAATACTCGACTACTTGACTTTATTAAATAGCTGTAGCTTCATAGGATTTGTAGTGTAATGAGAAAGATTTACGCATGCTGCATCACAGCAGCAATTATTCAGTAATCATGCAAGATCAGAAGGTAACGTAAATTCCAATCTGCTTTTGTAAAATGCAGTCAGTTATTGTTAAATCAATTGTTAATCACGTTCAAAAGTCCTGAGCTCCACACAGCTGTCACCTTTTAAAAATTTATTTTATTCTTTGCAAGTCTGATCTGTTTACTAAAGTCAAAAATAAATTTCTTTTTAAATATATATTTTTTAGGTTTGAAACTGCAGTAGTGGTTATTGTATCACTATTGTGCACATGGAAGTTTATATTAAGCACATCTGTGATCATTACTACTCAAATTCTTTGTGTTTGTGGACATTGAAGTTTAAAACAATATTGCCATAATCATAAATGTGACGTTAGGATTAGTATACAGTATTTGATTTGTGGCTGCGAGTGTGTGCATGTGAGAAAGAGAGAGTGTAAGTGAGCGTGTGTGTTGGTACCTTAAAAAATAAATGAAAATAACACAGCAATAAGTAGCCTGGTAATGATAAAATGCATTTAGTTGTGTTTGCTGAAGTCAGATAAATTAACATCATGCATGCATTTATCTTACATTAGTAATGTGTTATGTTTTTGGGTTGTCTGTCATCCTATTACAAATCTTGTTACCATTACAGGAGCTGACTTTTTTGCTGGATCTTTGACAAACTTTGTGTGATTAATACCTATCGTGGGGATAAGAAATGATAGCATTTATGAGATTGTGGGGTCAAGGTTACACAGTCATGAATTAAATTATTGTCACCAGCCTAGGAGCTTATTGGGCTGCTAGATCCTAGCCAAATTTTGTATACTTAATTACTCTGATTACCCTATGACAGCTGGGATAAGCTCCAGTGCCCCGGCCACCCTGAATTGGATAAGGAGAAGAAGATGAATGAATAAATGAATAATTACTATGATGGGTAGAAGAACTGATAACATTTTTGAGGTCATGAGGTCACATGGGGTCATCAGTAAAAATCTCATTACCACTATAGGAGCTGACTGGGCTCCTGGATCTTTGCCAGTGCGTGTATGGTTAATCTCCATGATGGGTAGAAGAATCAGTAACATTTTTGAGGTCTGTGCATCTGTCTGTTCCATTTTTACCACTGCAGGCACTGATTTGTTTGCAGGATCTTTGCCACACTTCATGTGGTTAATACCTGTGATGGATAGAACATTGATGCCTTGCTCAAGGACACCTCGGCAATGCTCGGGGGTGAGCTGGCATCTCTCTGGCCTCTGGTCCACCTCCACCCATATTCAGGGGGCTCTCTTGGTAGTCTTGGATGGACACTGGGTCCAGGTCCGGGCGGGTTTTGAGCCGGCGGCCCTTAGCTACCCTCCGACTCCCAAACGAGTCCTCCGATGCACTGAGCCATTGCCGCCACATTTAGGGTATTATTATTATTGCTGTGGGACTTTTTTCCTTTGTAAATATACAGTTTCAGTTCATCCAAACACATGATTCAATACATTTCTCAAACTATAGTAACACACATGCTTATTTCAGGAGTAATTAAGTTTTTCTTAGTAAAATATGGCTAAACCAAAGCTCAAGTAAACTGTGTATTTCCACATATTTATCATGCTTCTAGCTAAATTCCAGCCTTGAAACTAGAATTCAGGACCTAAGCTTTAGAGAGTATTATTGCACTTTCAGTTATGGTTTCAGAACTGTGTGTGAATAAATAAATAAATAAACAGCTTTAAAATGCTTTAACTTGTAGTTACTTTAAGTACATTGCATATTGTTAGGGCTGTCAGTTATGCTCAAACACGTCCTACTGCATGTCCTGTCATTTGAAAATGAACAGCGCTGCAGTAGTAATGGCACTGTGAATGTCTAAGATGTTCATTCATTGTCCGTGTTTGTCAAGGGTGCAGTCAATCACGTTTACTGCTGTTGTTGTAAACATGCTAATTTGCTGTTATCACCCTAGGCAAAGAATAAACTGTCCTGGATCCCTGTAAACAAAGCCTAGTTACTGAGAACAGTCATGATGACCATTGTGCCTTTCACAGACCAAGGCCCATCTCTCACATAGCTTCTCTAAATCTACTGGAACTATGCATTGTCACATGACTTTACCATTGTTTAACTGAAGTAAAAATATTTTTATGTTTTGGCCACTAAAAAAAGAAATCTGAGGTCTAAAGTGGATGTTCTTTGTTTCAGTTTATCTTCCAGTATGTATTAGATATACTTTTCAGCTTAATGGTGGCACATTTCATTTATTTCTTCTGCCTTGTGTGGCTCTGTATTTTTGTGTTCTGCACAAGATACCTTATGAATCAACGTGGCATCTGAGGTCACACAGATGGGCTGGCTGGATTTTGCCAGGGTAGTCCTTAGGTCATTATATTTTGGAAAGCAGCACTGTGTGGTGGTTGAAGCTACTGTGGGACAGTCACCCACAAGGAACATTAGGTCAGAAATTTCTGCTCCTATGAACACTTAAGTTGAATGAGAGATGCATAAACTGGATGTGACTAGATGCATTTACCTCACAGATGAAAGCATGAAAGCAGACTAAAAGATGGCTTCTGCTAACTTAAATTAAAATTGCTCACTTGCCACATAGGATAAAAAGTTTTCAAGCTTCTACACAGACTTGGACGTCAATCTTTCCCACTAGTGGCCTTTCCAATGAGTTCCTGCACATGGCCCACTTTACACTGAGATAAGGTTTTTTACTTTATAAGAACTCCACGAAATTAACAATTCCTACAGTAATAGGATAGTCCACTTTTTGTTGTGATACCGAAAATGACTACTGCAAGAAAAGCAATGCTGTATCCAGCTCTTAATTAGTCCATGGTGCATGTTTAAAAAAGATGGGCAGTTCATTCATTGGTGCATACAACCAGATAGTTACTGCACAAGTTACAAGAATATGAAACAAACTAACCCCTGTGTCTCTTGAATCCTGTTTTTGTATTTGCAGAATTAACATGTTTCTTCGTCACCTGAATCTTAACCAACGCTCATCAAATACAATTCTTTTAACTGAACCAGTTATGTATATTTTCCTTAGCTATACTGGCATTTACTGCATTGTAATTAAACTAAATTTCTACCTGTTCAGATTTTTATTTTCTTTTAACAGTTCTGAAATTGTTAATGATTAATGATAGCTAATGAAACCTACATCTTCCTTGCTGTCACACTAAAAGCATCCTTGATCGCTGTTTTGTTTGGAAAATATTTAAGGTGGACCTGTGTAAATCAATAATAACAATAATATTAACAACAATAATACTAGTTTGAAATGCCAGCTCGATGGTGAGTCACACTTCAGGATGAGTGGAGGGGAATGAGTGGGCTCTTTGATGTTTGCATGGTGACTTCTGATGCTTAAGACCTGCAAGTGCACTCTGCAGCTTTGCACACTATAGGCAGCATCCCTGTGATATAGCAAATAGTGAAAGTAGCAAAGCCTAGGAAAATTAATTATGTGATTAAAAAGTTTGAATTCACTGTATTGATGAAACACTGTTTAATTTCAATTATGGATATAGCTCAAAACTCAAACCTTGTTCCAAGACACTTTATGATCTGTACCACATATCAATGTGAAAATGTTAAAATAACATGTTAAAATAACATTCTGGCCTACAAATGGTGTTTGTTTTTATTTTATTATTTGCTGTTTATTCCCCTTTTTTGATAGATGATGAAAATATGGGAATTATAAGCTATTCGTTAGAGTATCTTTGAAAATTTAACCAGTGAGAACAGATTAATAAAAACCGAGGCCACTGGTAATGTCATAGTATTTGACAATAGGCTGATTGTAGTCAACCAGAGCAATAACTACGTTCAACCAATAAATCTGTGCATCACGATATGCAGCAGCGTATATACTTTGACTTGATTTATTCTGAAGTCTTGAATCAAAAATCCAAGAGCAATTAAAAAATTAATCAAGCGCTTCTTGTATTTCCTTACAATTTGAATATTCAGTATTTGTTTATAGATCGAAAGAATTCACTTTCAACTGTGTAACAAATATTTTGCACTGATTTAAAATAATAATGTTGAAATTCTGTCACAATTTTAACACATTGTGCTTCTGAGGACTTTGAGTGTATGCCTTAGATTGGACTTATGTTTCATGACTTGATTTGAGACTTCCTCTGACAGAGCTGAGAACTGACTCTGACTTGTTCGAAATAATTTAAGATTTGGACTTCAAGTCTACAGTGACTTGAAGCATGCTCTGACAGATTTGCAAACGACCTGAAATTACCTCAGCTAACTTGAGACCTGCTCGTGGAGATGTGAGGTTTGATATAGGATTGTCACAGATATCGGGTTGAGTTACTGTAGCCTGCCTGTCAGCTTGAAGCAGTCTGGCTATTCTCCTCTGGCATCAACAAGTCATTTTCTCTCAGGGAACTGCTGCTACGTGTCTATTTTCTCTTTTTTGGACCAGTCTCTTTAAACTCTAGAGATGGTTGTGCGGGAAAATCCAGTTTACAGTAGATGAGCAGTTACTGAGATGCCCCAACAAGCATGCCGCCTTCAAAGTCCCTTAAATCATCTTTCTTCCCCATTCTGATGTTCAGTTTTGAACTTCCGCAGGTTGTCTTGACCATGCCTACTTGCTTGAATGCACCTAGTTGCTGCCATTTGATTGGTTGATTAGATATTTGCATAACAAGAAGTTTAACAAAAATAGCTAATAAAGTGGCTGGGAGTGTATAGAGTATATGGCTATGCTCAAAGCTACAGTTAGAGCCATTTTAGCTCAGCATTTTGCTGTAGTGCCACCCTTTGGCAAAATACCAGGAAATGTGTATTGCATAAATGGATTTGGTTATTGCAAATAGGCTACGCCCACAAGAGTATATACACACTGAGTTTTTCTCCCTGTCAATGAGCAAATATTTAAGTTTCTAAGAAAATGTTTTCTTTTAATGCAAAATAACTTTCTTCTTGCTCTACCACCTATGGTGACATTAAGTAAAGAGCATGTTGTCAAAACTAAATGCAAATTAGGATGAGTATATCTCAGCAGCTGTCATAAGTGGCGGTCTGTCCTCTTTGTGAGCTCACTGTGCCCCCTTGTGGGTGGAGCCATCTGCCAGCAAATGGCTGAGGGAGGCTGAATATACAGATGTGATGCATCATTATCTGATGACAGAGACGAATGATGAACGCTGGCGCTGTCTGATGTCACTTCATTGACAAACTGAGTCATGACTGCCCAGTCTTTGGAACAGCCTGAGTGTTTTATTTACTGCCATTACCAAATCTTTGTCTGCTGGTGGCATTAGCATTTCTAAGGTTGCAGCAACATTGTTTCCAGTTTCTAAACTGGGACAGTCAGAGGCATAAAGAGATTTCCTGGCTTTGAAAGAAGAGGGGATGATTAAAAATGCATGCGGGCGCTTTTTGTCATTACGGAGCCATCAGTGGTTGCAGGTTGACAATACAATTTCACATCATGGAAATGAATTAAGCTGGGCTCATTCATTATGCATGCCCACTGGTTTCTTGTTCAGGATGGCCATTGTGTCATTTCTAAATGGATGAAAGCCAGGTAGCCTCGCAGATAACCTGGTACCGTATTTTGGGATGTAAAACATTTGTTCTGCTGTCTTGCAGAAGCCTTTCTGTTCTTATTTGTGCTGTCAGGGTTGAGCCCTCATCTACATTAGCGCTGGGTTTAAAAAGGAAAATTAGGACACTCATTTCACAACAGTTTTAATAAGCTGCCGTGCTTTTTGACTTATAAATGTCAATTGATGATGCCATAGTATTAACATTATGTCTAAAGGATTAAAAATCTAGGTCTAGGCAGAAAACTGGTTTTGTAACAGCTGCACTACAGAATGTAAAATGTATAAACTGGTTTAGTTGTAGTAGTTTTAGCCTACGTTATTAAAAACAGGCATGCTGTAGTTAGATAACAGAGATTTTACCTTCTGTCCTCTATTTCCGATAATCTTCAGCCTTCTTTTTAGGTTGGACAAATGCATCATGACAGTAGTCACTTTTGAATGTAATTCTCTAGTTTTCACTGTTAGTAGTTTTGTCATGTGAGAAGTGAATGCAAAACAGAATTTTACAAACTAATGTCAATTAATTAAAAATACCTAAGGTAAGATAAATGTTTGCATTCACCTCCTTTAGGTCAGTATTTAGTAGATGATCCTTCAGCTGCAATCACAGCACCGAGTCAGTGTGGATCCGTCTCAGTCAGGCTGGTACATCTGGACATTCCTTACAAAACAGCTCCAAGCTCTGTCAGGTTGCTCAGGGATTGGGCGTGAACAGCTCTTTTCAAGTCTAGCCACAAATTCTCAATTTGATTGAGATCTGGGTTTTGACTTGGCCAATCCAGAACATTCACCTTGTGGTCTTTCAACCATTTCTGTGTAGCTTTTGCTGTATGCTTGGGGCTGTAGTTCTCTTGCAGTCTAAGTCAGATTATCCTCCAGAATTTGGAGATGTTTTTCTGCATTCATGTTCCCCTCTATCTTTACAAACCTACAAGGGCCTGCTTCTGAGAAATATCCCCAGAGCATGATGCTCCCACCACCATTTTTCACGATGGAGATCTTGTGTTTGTGGTGATGTGCAGTGTTTGGTGTTCCCCAAACATAGCGTCTAGTCTTATGGCCAAAAGGCTTAATTTTTGTCTCATCAGACCAAAGAGCCTTCTAATTGACCTTGGAGTCTCCCACATGCCTTTGGGTGAATTCCAGGCAAGATTTCATATGAGCTTTTTTAAACAGTGGCTTTCTCTTTGCCACTCTCCCATACAGCTTTGACTGGTGAAGAACCCAGGTAACAGTTGTTGTATGTACAGTCTCTCCCATCTGAGTCACTTAAGCTTTTAACTCCTTCAGAATTGTCATACAGTAGGTGTCTTGGTGGCCTCCCTTACCAGTCTGCTTCTTGCCTGATTGTTCTGAGAATGGCAAGCACAAGGCAGATTTATACATACTGCCATACTACAATTATGTATTTTACTGAACTCCATGGGAATTCCAGTGAGTTGGAAATCCTTTTGTAGCCATCTCCTGACTTATACTTTTCAATGATCTTTTCTCTGGGTTGGTTGGAGTGTTCTTTTTTCCTCATGCTGCAGTTGTAGCAGGAATACTGATGAACCAGAGACTGAACCTCCCAGACACAGGTGTTTTTATACTACAATCACTTGAAACACATCAGCTGCACTCAGATGATCTCCATTTCACTAATGGTGACACTGCTGGAAGCAACTAGCTAGACTGCTGTTGAATTAAGTCAGTCCCTTTAAAAGGGTTGAATATTTATGCAAACATGTATTTTACCTTTTATGTTTTTAATAGTTGGCATTAGTTTGTAAAACTGCGCTTTCTTTTTGACATGATAGAAGCTTATTTTCAAATTCTTGTAAAAAAAAAAAGCCAGACTATAAAGCAATAAAAGGGTAAAACTTCCAAAGGGGTGAATACTTTTAATATATATTGTAGATACGCTGTATTTGCTTTATTTACTGTTTATTCTGATTTCTTTTGGGATTGGCAGTAGCAATGAAGTTTCAACTAAGCTCACTCAATGTCAGAGCTGGTACCTAAATCTCCTGCTTTTTTTGCGATCACTCATGTTTATTACCCCTCAGCCTGCTTCCTGATCTGAAAGTCTATTGGCTTCCTCTAAGCTTCAATTTATTCATCAGTGTCTTCTCCCTGCAGAAAAGGCAAAGTGAACAGAGTGAAAGTGACACCCTGGTTTTTATTGTCATGCTGCTTCACTGTCAGCGCTGAAGCTTCAGGCTCAGCTGCATCCCCGAAAGCTGAAGCCGCGTTCTGTCACCTCGCCCACACCTCTACTGCCAATTTACATGATGAGGCAAGCTCTTGCGTATTTATTTACACTGTCAGATATGCAGTGACATTGAGCCTGTTTGTGAGACTGCTGTTCAAAACTGTGACTCTTTTTTTTTGGTTTATATAACACAATAATAACAGGCTGACAAGGTCTGTTGAGGCTCTTTTGATAGCCATCTAACATTTGCTATGAAAAACATTATTACATTTGCGTCTGTACATGTTGTTTTTAAAGGTTTATATTTAAGAGAGGATATGCTGCAGAGTAAACCAGTCAAGAGATAGATTCACTATTGATTTAACTGTGATTGTTCTACTATTTTTTTTAATCAGTTAGTTTAAAAAATAGCAGAAATTTGAATGTTCTCCTGAGGCAAAAACTCATCACGGCACAATCACGTCTTGTTTTGTTTGACCACTAGTCCAAAACCCAAATAATATTTAGTTCAAATGAGAAAGCAGTGAACAGTGAAGAAGCTGTCACCACATAAGGTCTTGGGATGGAGTTTTATTGTGGGCTTTTCTTGTTTTGGTTTATGCAAAGATGAAATTGTAATTTTGTAACTGTACATTTATTGGATTTTTTTTAATATTGTAAGATAAATTTGCTAATATGTGATTTTATTTTACCTTAATTCATTTGTTTTCTTGTTTTTTAGTATCAGTATAAAATTGTTGATAAATCAGGCTGATGTCCGTTGTAGCACAGTGGTGGTTTACATGTTTTCCCTGTGCCCGTATGGGGTTTCTCTGGACTTCCTTTCACAGTCCAAAGACATGCATATTAGGTTAAATAGTGATTCTAAATTGGCCGTAGGTGTGAATGTGAGCATGAATTGTTTGTCTCTCCATGTTAGCACTGAGATAGACTGGCCGCCTGTTCTGGGGTTACCCTGCCGCATGTCCTATGACAGCTGGGATAGGTTCCAGGTCCCCCCTGATTTGGATACATGGAAGAAAATGGATGGATGGATGGATTGGTGGACTCCGGTTCATGAGTGCATGTGTCAGTAAAAGTCTATATTGAATAATTTGGTAGCATCGCTTCAACTTCAAGTAAAATTGTGCTTCTTTTTTCTTCCAGGTGGTGCTCGTTTTTGCACTCAGCATTGGAGCCCTTGTAATATACTTCATAGATTCCTCTGAGTAAGTATTTTCCTTTTAACTAATTTGTTAACTTTTTCCTTTTTTTAAATTATAGGCCACAATTAAGCCTGTTATTTAGAGTGTAGCTGATACTAATATTTTACCATAAGATCAGATCTGCTCTTAAGATTCAAATCTAGAGGTAAACACAATCTTAGTGGAAATGTAGTCTCATACATCTTTACCAATTGGAGCAAGTCTGAAGATGGCTTAATAAAACTGATATCAGAAGTTTGATTTGTAGCCCTGCTGTCCTTTGTCTCAAAAACTTTTCAAACATTACTCCAGAAAATTTTCAGGTGAGGGTACCGTTTTTTCATCTAATGCGGGGGTGTCAAATATATGGCCCAGGGGCTGGAACTGGCCCACTGGCTTTGGAAAATTTGAAAACTGCAAAGCAGTTGCAGCAGCATAAATTTTGGACTTTTGACTGTAAAAAAAAAAAAATTAAATCGCAGAGCTGGGATGGGCTCCAGCACCCCCCGTGACCCTGATCTGGATAAGCGGAAGATAATGAATGAATGAATGAAACCAAGGTAGTTTTTTTTAAATATTCTGTAAAAAAACAAAAAAGTTCCTGTTTACTATTTACTACTACAGTGGGTCCACGGTAAAAAAATAAATTTAAACAAAGGAAATTATCTGTTATTAAATAGAATATTGCTGTTTTTAAATTATAGGATAAAGGTTTCTGATTTTACTCATTTGCAGTATTATTAAAGTTAAATTAAACTTTTATTAGTAGACTTTAACCCTAAAAGTCATGATGACAGGTGCCTTTGATCTACTACAGCAGCATTTCTTTATAATGTCGAAAATTGAGATTTACTGTTGAAATTGCACTTCTTTCTCTTAAGGCATCTCAGAGATTAAATGTGTAGTTGAACTGTACTGAAAGAAAAGGAAACAGTTCTGTTTTTTTAGGTAATAGTTTTACTTGTCTGGTCCGCTTCAGCTCAAAATTGGCTGTATGTAGCCTACCATGTGAATTGAGCGTGACCTCTTGGTCTAACATGTAGCAGATAACGGGAGATGTTTTGTATCATTTACACTCACTACTGGAAATACTCCACATAGGCAAGGGTGCTGCTTGTGTAGAGTGTGCAGAGGGGAGCACACTTGCTGGTCACTTTTATGCTGTGAATTTACCTGAGAAATACATGCATCATTATACAGAGGTACTGTCAGACATCACATAGACTTTGGAGCTGGTTAAAGACTGTTAAATGTCATATTTGACAATAGTAATGGTTAAAAAGGTTCAGAGCTGCAGCACAAGTTTAAAAATCAGTTGGCTTTACATTAGCTTTATTCTGTTTAAATTGCCTTTTGTTATTTCCATAGTACTGTCTAAATATCTAAACTCCTGCTGGAAATTCTAGTTCAGCTTTTTTAAAATCTGTATAATCCCTGACCTTTTCTTTTATACACATATATCCTTATACATGTTAAGTGCATATAATCTAACTTCAATAATAATTAGTGCCTTATGGATGGATGGTATATGGTCTTTAGAATACATACTTGCTCTTTCTTGTTTGTTTGTTTTTTAAATTCAGTTTCCTTGCAGGTAAATTGCTCTGGACTTTCTGGTGAAATCTGCTGACGAGTAGCCTCACAGATGAAATGTGCTTCTCTATAATGAAAGGATCAGACTTTCAAACAGGCAGGAAAGTTCAAAGTTTCCTGTCCAAAACAATCACCATCGGTAATCAGACTAGAGGAAGCGGAAGGCCCTTTTAACTACACGTACGACAGTATACTGTTACTGCAGCTTGGTGGTGTTTGGACAGAAAGTGCCATTAAGAGGCAGGGCAAAAAACACCAGGATAAAAGCTTCTATGGAGTCTAGACTGAGTCCCCACTGGGAGTAATGTTAAGGCAGAGAAGAGAAAATAGGTTGTAAACTCATATAATCAGGCGCAAGGTCCTGCAGGCACACACTCAGGTTATTTGTTATTGCATAAGAAGACATACAGCTGAGGGCTTGGCTTGCTCCAATGTGGTTTGCAAGCATGATCTCATTTCATTATCTGGACAAGCTCAGGTAGAGTTACATCCTCACCGATGCCATCTGTGGCCTTCTGTTCTCAGAACTTGCTCGTAGCAGCATCCAATACCTTTTCACCTGATGAAGTATGACGTTCAACCTCTCTCTTTAACCTCTTCACGTATAAGAAAGGGCATTGTTAAATGTACAAGGAATGATGCTGCAGCACCTGCTCAGTGACCTGCATTCACATTCATCCAACAAGGCTCTTTGTCTGAATTTCCAGTCTCATCCTGGTCTTTCTATGTTTCAAGCAGTATTTTTTTCACTACCTGTCAGCCCAACAGGCCTAGCACTTAAGGCCAAAGACAAGCCATTTAGCTGCTCTCTCACAAGTGGCAGCAGACTGTAACAGATACAGCCCTTCCTGTAATTAGTGCAAGCTCACAGCTTACTCAGGCTGTTATATGATGGGCAGGCTGACCTGACTGGAAGTGACATAGAGAGAGACATCAACACAGCAGACCCACTTTAGACCTCTTAGAGCTCAAACTATAAGTAGCACACATGGAAGTTGGGTCTTTAGATGAAGTTTTATTTCATAAATCTTTTATTATCTCTTATTGCGGACCCTATGCTTCTGTGTTGCCCCATATCATTTGTACGTCTGGATAATGTGATCTGTAGCTGACATGTACATTACCACTCAAAAGTTTGGGATCACTTGCACATGTCATTGCTTTCCAAAGAAAAACACATTTTCATGCATTTCACAAGCCATTTTATCCATTTCACAAACAATTTAAATTAATCTGATTTTTTGAGATTGATCTACATTTTCGCACAGAGGCCTACTATCAGCAACTGTTAGTCCTCCCATCAATTTCTTAGTATGGCTGCTAATCCAAGTTAATGATTT
The DNA here is from genome assembly GCA_015106775.1 of Etroplus canarensis. Taxonomy (NCBI): domain Eukaryota; kingdom Metazoa; phylum Chordata; class Actinopteri; order Cichliformes; family Cichlidae; genus Etroplus; species Etroplus canarensis. Next base: position 112,032 of record VUQH01037823.1, on the reverse strand, counting down.
TATGAGGGCAATTGATCACTAAAAAACCGTTTTCCAATTGTATTGAACAGCTGAAAATCATTGTACTAATAAGCCAATCCATCTTGTAGGAGATGCTCCAGGGCGCATGGGGTGAAATCTCATCAGATTACCTTGAAAATTTGAGAGCTAGAATGCCTCAGGTTTGCCACAGGCTGTAATTGCTGCAAAAGGTGTTTTTATTTTTGATGAAGTTAAAGTTTGAAGAACGCATCCATCATTTCCATTAAAATCATTATGTCTAACTCTGACAATGTCAGCATGTCCTGTTCATTTGCTACATTTCCTATTCAGATTGATGTCATGTGTGTTTCCATGGAAAACGAGAATTTCCATGTGATCCCAAATTTTCTAGTGGTAGTGTATATCTTTCTATATATCTGTATGTATGTGTGTGTGTGTGTGTGTGTATATATATATATATATATATATATATATATATATATATCTTTGTGTCAGGTTGTAAATAAATCATACGCAGTATCATCTCATCAGAAAAGAAAACAGTAGCTTTTCTACATGAGGTCATCTATCCTGATTGATCTGAGTGAGCCTCAACTGAATGAAGGAGAGAACAGAGCCGCTGTGGGTTTCATGATCCTTAACAGTCGTAGACCTCTTCCTAACCAGGTCTGCTGAAACTCAATTATTTAGCTCTGCAAATCTGCCTCCTCTGCTGCATAGGGCCTGTCACTCTGCAAGAATGGGAATTTACTGGGCTGACATGTCGTGAACTATCCAGCATGTGAGGACTATTCTTAGAGATGCCACAGAGAATATGGGTTATTTTCCCTTACCTTCTCTGTAAAGTTTGATTACAAAAATAAATATAAAATCTGGATGGAAATCCAGCAAACTAATGAAATGTATGTCTTCCTCCAGTACACACAGAAAGCATGCTAGTAAGTGGACAAAAACTGCAGCAAAATGGAGAAAACTTCAGTCCAACACACACATACACATATGTGTGTGTTTTTTTTGCTGAGACTTTTATGCACTATGCACCACTGTGAGCACTCAGCAACCCTGCTCTGTAACTTTACATGGTCTGCTCCTTTGTGGCTGACTTGCTGTGGTTTCTGAATGCTTCCAGTTTGCAGTAATACCACTTATAGTTGATCATGGAAGATCAACGAAGGAAGAAATTTTGCGATTTCTTGCAACGGTGGAATTTTATTATAGTACCATGCTTGAATTCAGTGAGCTATTTAGCTCTTTTCATAACTGAAGATAAGTTATCTGAATTTCAGGAACAGGACCACACCTCAAACACTCACCTTCCGGTGGTACATTTATAAAAGCCTCCTTGTCCGGCACACCTGTTTATCCTCCACCCTCCTTCCCATTTTTCAACCTCTCTCAAAGGTCATAAGGGAGCTGCCAGGCTCAGGAGCCACCATTGATCCCCAAAGAGGCCTTCCCTAAACTGCAGCCTCTGGCCTAGCTCATTGTTATTATTCATTATCTTCCGCTTATCCAGATCAGGGTCACGGGGGGTGCTGTCATTGGGCATAGGGCGGGGTACACTCTGGACAGGTCGCCAGCCGATCGCAGAACACAGAGACAAACAACCATACACACCTCTGGTCAATTTAGAATTGCCAGTTAACCTAACCCCCTTTGCATGTCTTTGGACTGTGGGAGGAAGCCGGAGGGAACCCGCAAACTCCACACAGAAGGGCCTAAGGTAGCCGTCTGTTGGATTTGAACCCGGAGGATTTGAACCCGGTGGCAGCAGTGCTAACCACTGCGCCACCGTGCTGCCCCTAGCTCATTGTGCCATTATCAATAGATGTGTTATTCCTATTTGGGGTTGGGGTCCTTGCGCGTGAAATGTTTGTAAGGGAAGACTGCATGGGTAGGTACTTGATTTTATATACCATTGGCAATTGGACTGAATTACACCTGAATTCAATGATCAAAAGCTGTGGCCTAACACACACGCATTCATATATAAAATCATACATAAATATGATATAAAAATAGCCCCGGGATTCTAGGTTTATTTAGTTTTATTTTAATTTGTATGGTCTCTTAAACTTTTACAATAAAGCTTTTAATCACTTATTATCTTATAGAATAGTTCAAGGCTGTAAAAATTATTTGTTAGTAGTTTGTAAGTATAGCAGAACTATAATGAAGTCTATAGTGAAAGTTTTGGATTGAGGATTTAGGTAATACATATGGATTTGAGATTAAACATAAAACATGGTTACACGAGGCAGCACATGAGGTTGAGTCTTCATCATATCATTGACTTCTTTACCATCAGACGAGAGTCACTGCTCTGCATCAGATTGGTTCAAAAAATAATCCCCCAGGTACTTTAATGTCACTTTATGCACTCCATGAGGACAGTGTTTTATCACAGGGAAGCTATTAGAGTTTTTTTTTTCGCATAACACAAGCAATTTGCTTTAATCCGAGTGGTATTAAACAGCACAGGGGAGAACTGCAGCTGCTGAGCGATGTGCATTAGTGAAGCTTGTGAATTCAAGTGTAGTTGCCTGAAGGTAGAGGAATAACAAACTGAATTTACGGGAGAAACCTGCTTTTCGCAACAACTTGTGCTTTATAGCACCGGTTCTCAATTCTGAAAAGCCAGAAGTTCCCAGAGCTCAGCTAGACGTCTTTAAATTGTTTGCTTTGTTTGATGTATGGTCGAAAATTCAAAGGTGTTCATTCCTGTGTACAGTGTGGAAAAATGGGGGGAAAGCAGCAAATTCTCACCCCAGAAAGAAATGTAATTATTAATAAAAATTTCAATCGTTGCGCATCTGCTTTTCTTGATTGATTCATCAATTAATAGACTAATTGTTTCATTACTACTGTGCAGACTTTCATTCTAACACAGCTAACAGTCACTGTTTACATTATAAATTAACAGCAAGTCATTTAAATCATTTATCAATCCTTTAATTCTTAACTGTTGACTATTTTCCTTCAGTCTTGTTAAATTTTAAATGTACACTAAGCCTATGTTTTCATTTTAGCTCTTTATAACAATAATTAAGGCTTTTTTGTTTAAACTCCCAGGTTGTGAATATTGGTACACAATCATACTAACCTCTTGCACTCACATTTACTTGGTTAATTATTTCTCTTTATTTGAATTCTTTGTGCCAGATACAAGCTTTTTAAGGGTGAGACTTCACTACATTGCTAGCATTTGCTATGGCTGCCTGATTTCATAAAAAGAGACATGAACTCTGCATGCATTTAACCCTTAAATTACTGCTTTGGCTCTGCATTTCCATCATGTTTGATCTAATATTCATATGACATGTTTATCCATTAATGGGAAATGCAAGACTCATGGGAAAGCGGCATCATTTCAATATGAAATATTTGCTCTTAGAATTCAACATATTCCTAAGTCAGATTGTTTTGCAGTTATTTAAGGGTTAATCAGGTACAGCAACAAGTTATTGCTTGTGTGACAATAAATGCATGCCTTTTCTCAACAGAAAAAAAACACTGGAAAATACCTACTATTGCACTTTTTGAACACTTATGTTTCCCTTCTTTTGGAAATTTTTAAAATGCATTTTCAGGAAAAGAAGAATGCATCTTTTGTGCTTTATTTTTTACCAAACAATTTTTTTTTAAATGACCCACATTTTTTTCGCTTGACTGTTGGTACCTGCCCTTGGACATAAGCATCCTTTGTTTTTGTCTCTGTCTAATAGTCCAATCGAGTCGTGTCAGAACTTCTACAAAGACTTCACGTTGCAGATTGACATGGCATTCAACGTGTTCTTCTTGCTGTACTTTGGCCTCCGTGTGAGTAAAGCTCACTAATTTCTGGGTTAAAGAAAAAATTTGTCTTTGCATTCCAAAGTAGCAAATCACTTTTTTCTTAACCCTTTGTTTTGACAGTTTATTGCTGCCAATGACAAGCTGTGGTTCTGGTTGGAGGTGAACTCAGTGGTGGACTTCTTCACAGTTCCTCCAGTGTTTGTGTCAGTGTACCTGAACAGGAGCTGGCTTGGTAAGAATGCACTCTTGACTCACATAATGGAACAGTGAGCATTTATTTACCAGTGGCCTGTGGTGCCACCCAGTGGCTTTAACAAGGCTTAACAACTGTCATTTACACACTAAGTAATCTCAGCGCAGCACTAAAGCCGCAAAGAGAGAAAGCCGTGTTGTTGTTATTTTAAAAAAAAAATCATATACATGGATGCACCTGTATTGTTAGCCATATAATTTTGATATCTTTGTCATGATGTTAACTTTATGTTGCATGGCATGCATGGAAAAATAAGAAATTCTCACTCTCACGGTGGAATTAGTGCACTGTTTTAAAATTTTCTGCACAGCATGAAAATTGATTAGCATGATGACTCAAAAGCTTTATTAACATTATTCATTGAACTCATGCTGGCTTGCTTTACACAGTATCAAATGTTGTATGGCTGACGAAGGTGTGCCATAAGTGAAAGCTGATTTGATTTCATGTCTTTGGCCTTGTCTTGTGGGCAGCTGGCTTTATACTGCAGTTGTCATTCACATACCCTTCACCTCTCCAGCAGAGCTCTCTACCACACCGGTAATAACACTCGAATGAAATCACGATTGAAAAGTGCACGAATGGATAAAAAAGATAATAGGCTTTGTTGGGGGCTCAAGCGCCAGAATACAAGTCAATCTGCTAAATGTGTGAGGCTCATCACTCAGAGAGGTCTGTGAGGAATTAGAGGATTAAGCGGGATCTTTTTTTGTCTTAGGTATAGTTCGGGTGTTGTAGATGTTTTTTTTCTTCTCCTTTGAGTTGGGGAACAAACTTGCTGTGTTGCCAAGACCAGTGCCACTTTCAGCAATGAACTGCTCCTGCTCTCTTAAGTCATTATTACTGTCTGTTTAGTACACTTTCATAATGTGCCCGTGCACTTTCCCTGAGTGGATTTACTGTGACTTATGGTTTGAAAACAACAGTAGCATGGTTGTGCTGGTTGCTGCTGCCATCTTGTGGACTCACAGTAGTATAGTTGGTATTCTAGCTGATAGAAATGTCATACATGTTGAGGACTTGGTTGATAGTAGAGTATCCTTTCCAGTGGTAAATTCATTTTACATATAGTTATCGCTTCTTAAGAAGTGCATGTTTATTGGTGATTTCTTCATAGTATTTGTTATCTGGTCTTGTTTCTCCATTTTATTGTGAAAAATTTCACAATGTATGCATTAGTGTATTTGTGTCCCTGTAATGTGGTGGTTTACATATTTGCCTTACAAGTGAAAGGTCCGTGGTTCAATTCCCGGTGGGGATACAAGCCCCTCTCACCATGGGGGGGGGGGTTGGTTGTGTCAAGAAGGGCATCCGGCGTAAAACCACTGCCAAATTACAGTTGCTGATTAATCTGCTACGGCGACCCCCTGGGGAAAATACAAGGGAGCAGCTGAAGGTAAATTTTTATGCATTTCATTGCATTCAGCTTTTTAAAAATTATGCATATTGACACTATTTTAGCCCGTTTTTTAAAATTAAGCCTGTTTTTCCAGTTTTAAGAGATATGTGTAAATGACACTTCCATGTGTATCAAGAGTGTGTGAAGAGAGGTTATAGAGATGCTGTAAATTTCATTCATCCACAGTTAATGCCATACTATCACATAACACCAAGGGAGAATTTCTCTTCAGTTGCAACTTTGCTTTTCCATCCATCATAGCAGATTAAATCTTTCTACCACTGAAAATACATTAAGTGTCAAGAAATGTAACAGCCTCTCACTAATGATTAAAACAATAACTATTAGCAACTTAATCCATCTGTTTGGTATGTGTGTTTTTTTCCTGTTGAGCCCTCAATCACCTGATGGCTTCCTACATTCCTTACAAATTTGTAAGTCTCTCTAGCTATCTATCTATCTGATAGATGGTTTGTTTCATTATCAGTTGATCTGCAGATTGCTTCTCTACTTCTGAATGTACCTTCAGCTGCTCCTTTGTATTCTCTCTAAGGGGTCACCACAGCGGATTAATCCGCAAAGGTTTGTTCCACATTTGACAGAGGTTTTTACTTCGGATGCTCTTGCGAGAAGGGCTTGTGTCAACACCTGGAATCGAACCTGGGACATTTTACTTGTAAGGCGAATGTGTAAACTACTACACTACGGGGATATTACCTCTGTACTTCTGAATATTCCCCCAAAAGTAAAAAGGTAACAATTCAATATCTCTCTGAATTTTCCAGTGGTTCATGGTCACATTTTTAAAGACTTGTTTTGACCGAGCCTCAGTGAAAAGCTCAATGATATTTAGTTGGAAGTTATATGAATGAGAAAAAAGCTGAAAGTCTTAATATTTAAGAAGCTCATAGTAGGAAATGACTCAAATAGTTGCAAGATTATTGGACACTTTCAGATTGATTTGTTTTGGCTTTCAGTAGTTTGCACTGTATGACAATATTTCTCCTGAGACTCATGTACATCTATTTAGTTGTGGCTGCATTTCCCAAATTCTCAAAGAGCGTGAGCTGAAATTCTTTTATTCCTGTCAGCACCCTGCCGCTCTGCTGTTACTGTTTGTGTAGGTGTAGTTACTTTTGTTGTTTGCTTATCCCCGCATGACTCATTTTAGTGTATTTGATACAAGCCAAAAAACAGTGCTTCCTGTCACACACCAGGTGCGTGGACAGGAGATGGAAGCATGTGTACAGACCGAAATTATAGATGCATATTCTGTAGAGTGATATTGCTATCTTGATGTCGTATTTGCTGTCTGCTGTTAAGGCTTTTAAAGACCTTTTTTCACAAAAGACATTTTGGCATGCCAAAGAAAATCAGAGGTCTAAATAATAAAATTAATGGTGATTAATAATAAATTATTCCATTTACCTCCTTTAGTTTCAGGGTTCTTATACTGCTCATGCTGGCTTACTGACATGTCTTACTGTGACACTGGAATAGAGTGGCCTATTTAAATTTACATATAAAAAATATTTTCTTTTTCACTCTCAGCATTTAGAAAAATGTATTGACATTTCTTGTGTGCTGTTTTCTTTTCAATGGGAGAATGTGTTAATCCCTTTCAGTATGGTCAGTGCAGTTGGTTGTAGAGGATTTAGTGTCTGGCTAAACTGAGGTCAATGATGAGGTCATCCCCGGCTCAACAGGGTCCAGTCGCTGCTGTCAAAGTCCCTCTTCCCTTCAGAAGTCCATATTGCAGCAGCCACACCGCCAATCTGCCACTCCGGCTGTCTGAACATTTTGACACAAATACATCCTGTTTGCACCAATATTCTCTCCCAGTAACAGGCTCACGGATACATGACAGGCGTTAGGATGCAAGCATGACACACATTTTGGATGTTGCAGAAAATTTGCCCTCAGATATTTCATGCAGAAACAAACTGTGGCAGCTAAAATAAACAATAGCATTTTGTTCGGAGTCTTAACAGCTCTAGTGTGAAATACAAACATCACATGAAAATAAAAATAATCCACTGGCACATTACTCTTCCAGATAAGATGTCTCAGAGGCAGCCACATGTTGCAGCTCTTTCCTCCAGTCCAAAAACACAGATGGAGGCTTTTAGTATTAAATGCTCCACTGAAACAAAATGTCCTCAAATTTAAATGCTCTTAAGAGGTTGTTTAAAGCTTGTGGCCAGGAGAGTGGCATGTTAATCAATAATGGAATCAGAAATAAGAAAGAAATGATTCTGGGGTTCTTTTAAGATCTGTGTAGTGTAAAAAAAAAAAAAAATAATTTCCTAGTTTGAGCTGAGATTACAGGCAATGCTTTTTGTGTCCTTTAAAAACAGCTTGATATTTTATTTACATATGTTTTATTATTGTAAATGTTATGCTCCAGATATGTTGGCTTATGCATTTTCTCATAGAAAATGTCAAATTTTGCATTTTTAGTTGACCTTCTGTGCTCTGACTTAAAGACTTGGGCAGTGGTTTGCAGTTTTGTTTGGCTTTTGAGTCAGAGTCATTTTCTTAAAGAATGCACAGTTACACTGCAGTTAATTTGTATGATAGGAAACTTTAGGCCCCATGAAATTAAGTTTTAATATTCTGTCTCACAACTAGGTTTTCACTCTTTTCTCAGTTATTCACTGCCTGGCCAAAAGAAGCCACTTATTCTAATTCTAATATTATATTGGACCACCTGTAACACTTTTATCTTTAATGGTGTGCATTCACTGTGGTATCATTTTTGTAAGTGTGTGCAGTGTCACAACATTTATTTCAATCCAGGGTTGCATTCATGTTTAGCTCTCATTAGAGAGTTGGACCGCTGAGTCTTCTTTAGCACATCCCAAAGACGGTCAGTGGAGTTTAGGTCTGGACTCTCTGGCAGCCAATTATTGTGTGAAAATGATGTCTCGTGCTCTCTGAACCAATCTTTCATAATTTGAGCCATATGAATCCTAACATTGTCATCTTGGAAAATGCCTGTGCCATCAGAGTAGAAAAAGTCCACTGATGGAAAAACTTTGTCATTCAGTATATTCAAGTAGTCAGCTGACCTAATTTTTTTTTTGGCACATAAGGTTGCTGAACCTACACCTGACCAACTGCAGCAACCCAAACCATAACACTGCCCCAACAGGCTTGTACATTGGGCACTAGTCATGATGGATGCATCATTTCATCCATCTCTGTTTTTACCCTGATGTGCCATCACAGTGGAACAGGGTAAATCTGGATTCATCAGACCACATGACCTTTTTCCACTCCTCTTGAGTCCAATCCTTATGCTCACTAGAAAATGAAAGCTTTTTTTTCTCGATTAGTCTCACTGATAAGTGGTTTTCTTAAGGTTACACAGCTGTTTAGTCCCAATCCCTTGAGTGCTCTTCACATTGTACATGTTGAAATGCATTCACGTTCACTACAAAACATAGCCGTGATCTCTACTTTTTTTTTTTAAAAAGATTTGATTTTACCAAGCGTTTAAGTGATCTGATCACAGTCATTTAAGATTTTTTTCTGACCACATTTCTTCCTTGAAGATGATGGTTCAGCACTCTCCTTCTAGGTTTTAATAATAAGTTGCAGAGTTTTTAACCCAGTTTTAGTAGTTCAGCATCTCCTAAATTGTCTTTCTTGCTTGGTGTAGGCCAATAATTTCAACTTTCTGAAATAGAGTAACCTCCTTTCCACAGCCATGAGATAAGTCTTCTGACACCATGAAGGAAACTCACTGCATTAGTTAGAGTTAAATAACCTGTTGCGAGCTGAAACATATTAATCACTGTAGTAATTATCCAAAACAAGACCATGAACCATTTGTTTAGTGAAATTGAGGTTGTGACATTTTTGGACCAGGTACTCTCTTTTTTTCAGAACACTCCTACTGTCACTAAAATATACACATAATCTACTTGAACTGCTCTTCCAAAATCCTAAAAAGATTTCCAATTCAGAAGGAATGAAGTTTACAAATTCAGATTTGAGTCAGCTGTTGTATTTTCTCTTCACAGTGATGTTTTGGTGGTAACTACAACAGTTATTACATCAGCTGTAATTAATTTAGGGATTATTTTTGAATCACTAAAGCCATAGTAAAACACAAAAGCTTTTCGTTGTTCCATACAAAGCTTTACTGCTTGCACGACATGTTGTTTTCTGCTGTAAATGAGAGACTATGATACATGCTGTGCCTTTTCTAAGATTAGTGATGAAATTTGGTTTGTCAGCAGCAGTTGCTGTGTTATTGGGATGAGACGTAGGTTACATTGTGAAGCCAGCTGATGGACAGACTTGCTGTCTGGCCTCTTCCTTTCCCTGGATGATTCCTAAAGGAGCTTACACTCTAATATCCTGATGGGAAAAGGGTTTGCTTTAAGCTCGCCATGAGGATACTGTGAAGGTCTGAGGTAAACCATATCAAAATGCTTCTTCAAAAAAAGAGCTGCTTTTGACACCAGCCCATCAGGTGGAAATATGAAATATAAAGCACCTGGCTGCTATTGTCGTCTTTTTTTTTTTCTTTTTTTTGGAGTAGATTTTTTTTACTCCAAAATATTTATTAAGGCAGACATAAAACAGTGAAGACGTGGATGTGAAGCAGATTTTGGACTTTATACTAGACACTTTTAGTGATTTCTAGACATGATTCCAACTAAGATGTTAGTGTACAGGGGGCCTGATGGAAGCACACTCACCCAGAAAGATTCTAATACAAGAAGACGCAAGAAATCAACCGGGGAGCTCTTCCAGAAGGGCTACAGGGTCAAGATGGGCCACGGACAGGTCATTGACAAAGAGGACCAGGACAGCATCTGCTACAGTTTTGGTGCATGCTTCCATGTAATCTCCTATTGGGGTAAGACCTTCACGTTGTGAGAATGAGGGGAATCTCTTGGTAAAGCCCAGTGCTGGCATGTCCAGAACTCTGTGGATGCTGTGGTTCAGCTGGAGCAGGTTCAGCATTTGCTCTGTATTATGCTCTCCATCTGGCAAACACCAACTTGAAATGAAAAAAAGAGCTTTGGCAAAGCATAACATAGTTTGCATAATTTTTAAAAGAGATTATTTAGTTTTATTTTCTTCAGCTAAATGATTGCCTGTAATGTCTTTGATTTATGTCATTTGGCATTCACACAGCAGGAGAATTTATCGACCCAATTAATGCACAGGGAGAAGGATTTCACTTGACTTGGCTGTGGTGGCCTCTAATTGTTTATACAGCTCAAACACTACAGTGGTGTAGCTTTTTGCAAACTGAGTGAGTTCTGTGAATTATTTAGCTTTTAAATTCTGATGGGAGGTTCCTTTGAGCAGGCTGTTTAGTTCGCTGCAGTAAAGTAATTTTTCTTCATCAAATGTGAGTTTGCCAGAGATCATCTGAGCTTATCAACAGAAATGGCATTAAGCATGTAACAACATGGTTGTGATTTACCCTATATATGATACAGCCAAGCGGTGATTATGTGCAGGAGCTCAGGCTGGTGTTTTCACTGCTGATTTTGTTGGTGTTCTGTCGTCCTTGGACTGTTGGCAACAGGCACTGGCTCTATTTTTTCCCAATAAATACCCTCAAATTTAGGATTTGACGTCACATCTGTTTACTCATTCAATTTGGCATGACAGCGTCCACCTGTCTTTACTCTAATCCAGGTTTTCATCTTGTCCACGTTCAGTTTTATCCAGTGGGAATGACTCATGTATCAGGTAGATGCCGGTGCACTGCGAGGCTCCTAAGATTAAAACGGAGTGTTACGAGTTGATGAAGAGAGATCTGTGATGCTGAGCTTGTTTTTTTTATTTTTTTCTGTCAAATATTCCAAAGGGTTTCTTTATAGTTAGTAAGTGCTTAGTACCTCTTGATCAGCTGGAGTTAATTTTTCTATCAATATGAATCCAATGAAGCTGATAAACATGGATGAAAGTATGAAAGGTATGGTGTTAAACCATGATCAGATGTCCCCGATGTTGTCTGACTTGTTGCTAATCAAGTTTTTGTTTATTTTCTCACAGGTTTGAGGTTTTTAAGGGCCTTAAGGTTGATACAGTTCTCAGAAATTTTACAGTTTTTGAATATACTAAAGACAAGGTAAGTGTTTTGATGTTTTATTCTTACTTTGTGTTCATATAGCAGACACTTTGTATTATTTCTTAACCTGCTTTATGTGGGGGCATTGCATATAAAGCAGGTACTTAGCAGAAAAAAGAATAAATGTGATTTTATTTTGAAGGAGAAAAGTGACCTCCTTTGGCAGCATGCTGCCTGAAGGCAAAATAAGCATGAGCTTTTATTTGATTTGGTAAACATTAATGTCAACTTTATTTCTCTGTACTGCAGTTAGTAATGTGCTGTGCACACTGAGCTATATCACTGCACTATATCATGCAATCTTGACTAAAACAGATTGCTGTTGTGCTCCGTCTGCTTAGTATTAAAACATTTTGCACAGATGTCATGTCAGGAAGGGCTTCTAGTATTAAAAAAATGCTTTGGAATAATCCCCTCACTTGACAGAATATACAAAGAAGTGGATGGGGACCGTGTAGGGACAGTACTGCAATAAAGTTATACACTGCGGTACTTAATTAACCTGTGCCTATATATCCTGAATATAGTACATGTTTAAAAAATAAGCATTTCTCACAAATGCATTTGTTTACTTTTACATTAGTCTTACTTTTTAGTGGTATATGATGAAAATATTTAGGACGTGAATATAAATGTAAATTTTTGTAAAGCAATATGTCACTAACAAAGTATGTGCTCCATTCACATGTACACATACATGTACATTATATCTGATTACTATCATACAAAGTCTATAATGTATGAGTTTGGACTTATACTTTAGCTCTACATATCCTTCTTATACCAGTGCTACAGCTATATTTAATATCTCATCTTTTGCTGTCTGGCTCTTTTTAACATAGCAACTCGATTAAGCTGGTGAACCTGTGTTCAATCTTCATAAGCACATGGCTAACTGCAGCAGGTTTCATTCATTTGGTAAGTTAGTGGAACCTATTTAAGGACAAAGTGTGGTGGTATAGCTCATTATTAATAGAATTATTTGCTGCTTTGTCAAAGAGCTGTTTGTGTCTGTGGTTGTTGTGTAAATTTTTACTTTTGTTCCAGGTGGAAAACTCAGGGGATCCTTGGGAAAACTTCCAAAATTCCCAGGCACTTTCTTACTGGGAATGTGTCTACTTACTCATGGTTACAATGTCTACTGTTGGCTATGGAGACGTGTATGCAAAAACCACTCTGGGCCGCCTGTTTATGGTCTTCTTCATCCTTGGTGGTTTGGTAAAAATCCCTCTTGTTTTTTATTCCTGCTTAAAATCCTCCATGCATCCAGTCATCACACCCTGCCAGGTGTTAACCACAGCTGGGACCCAAGTCAAGAAGCCATTCACCTGTTGTTTACACTGAGGTTTATTTGTGGCCCACCACCTCACCACAGTATGTTGCATGTCATGTACTGTATGAGTTGTTCACAGTATTGCAGCATTTATTCAGGTATAATGCTAAAAGTTTGTTTAATATGAGATGTAGAATATCTGAGAAATTTTGCATCTGTTATTAACTGTAAAGGTACTACGGTTTCAGGTGGCTCCACCCTCCTCCTGCTTCCCCCCTCTTTCCAACAAACACCGCGAGATGGAGTTGATTTATGATGGCCTCGCTGTATGGATGTAGCAACATTGCTGTCCTCTTCTCAAATATTCAAAATCATAACCTTAACAGAGAAAGTAACACAGATCTGAGTTACTTGATGAAAAAAATAGCTGATGGAAACTTAGAGTTAACCAGATGTTAAAGTAATATTGTGGGCTGACAGAATTTAATATAGTAAAATCTTTGCTTACAACTGCAGAAAGATCGAGGTATGGTAAAGTGAAAACAAAAGCCACAGACTTTTTAATAATCAAATCTGAAACTGAAATGAATAACCAAAATTATATTTTGCTTATGGAAAGTCAGCATATCGTATTAAATTGCATTTAAATGATGAAAAATATTAATCTGAAGGAAAGTCCTGGTCACTGTAAACAAAATAAAACTTAAAGAATGAAAACAACATGATACAAAACACATGCCATACTGATAAAGATGAGCTTTAGAACCTTATAGAAACTTAAAGGGCTGTCTTAAGGAGTTATTGTGTTCATTTTGCTTTATTGGTGCAGATTCTTTATCTCAGTAATTCAGTCAGTTATAGTAGCATCTAAATCTGGGGTTTAAAACAGCCAACAGGCCAAATCTGGACCTTCAGATGGTCCAATTAGGACCTCTGGAAAGAAGGAGGGTGTATTTTTGTACTTTCTGCTTTGTTTTACACAAGAAAGAATTAAGAATAAGTCATTAGGAAGGATCATGCTATTGATTTCATTCAAGCCAGAGGTCTTAATCATTATTAGTTTTACAGCTTCGTACTCACAAAGATGTTGTCATGGTCTCCCATACCATACTGATGTAACATAATCAAGGAGCTCTGCTAATGCATTTCTTTGATTTACAAAGAACTTTTGTAGAAGTGCTTTTGCTATTTATTTTGTAATGACATTGGACTGAATGAAAGTAAAAAACTAAGACTTGTAGTTAAAATAGCATTCACCTTTTTGGCTTGTAATTTTTTTTAGGATAAAAAGGGACAATTTTGGAGTAGTTACTATTTATACAAATGATGACTTCTTGTACTTGTCTATCTCGTTTCCTATCAAATGGGGCTGTATTGTGGCCTGTGAAATAAATTCAATGACACGTTTGGATTTTCATAAGCCAAAGCATCTTCTTTTTATCTGAAGGAGGGAGCATCCATTAGAAATATTTTCAGTGTAAACTAAAAATAACTTAAATGAATTGTAAGACCAACATATTACAAAATACATTTAATACAGAATAAGATTTTTCTAAACTTAAAGGAGGAAATGTTGAGGTAAATACACTTTTGTACAAGTTCTTCTTTTTCTTACAGTCCATTGCATGATGGTACTGTAATGCAAACCTGTTGTAATAGCACCTAAGAAAAAGCAATACAGGAATAAGCTATTCTACTCATTGACACACAAGCAGGATTTTGCATTTGATCTTACTGATGAAGGCAGATACTTTGATCTCCTGTAAACTGGCACTTGTTACTCTTCCACTCTCAGGAATACCAAACTTACATTTTCAGTTGGTTGGGCTGCAGTGTACAACCTTAAGTTGTTTGCCATCCATTAAGCTGTGCTATTGAAATCAACCTGACATGTGTGTTTGTTGGGCAAAACATGGCACATAAGGTTTTTTCTTGATTTTTACACACTTTTTTCCTACCACAGATCAACATATCGCTCATCCGCTTTCATTTTTCTCCTTTATTCTTAACGTATCTCTAAATATGAGCTTTTAATTAATTTTCATTTTCATACTTTTTTTCTATTTTGAATGTAACTGTGATATAACTTCAGGTTACATTCACATGATTTTCTTCAGTTAATTTGAATGCGCATTACTTTTTTTTTTTTTTTAAATCTTGCACCGTTTTCCTGTTAACAAATAAGTATAAAAACTACTCCAGCACATTGAGTAGTGTTCCTCTTTCAGATTTCACAAATTTCTTTAAAGCAAAAATAGAGGACCTGCTCTTCTTTGCTTGTCTTTTTTTTAGTCTCTTCTTCTGTCTCCTATCTTCTCCTTAGGCCATGTTTGCAAGCTACGTCCCTGAAATCATAGAGTTAATAGGAAACCGCAAGAAATATGGTGGTTCCTATAGTGCGGTTAATGGGAGAAAGTAAGTATTCAAGGAGGCTCTACTGCCTCCGCTGCAGTAGAACCTTCTCTGCATGCCCTTTTCTTTTTCTTTTCCATGCATGTAGGCCATGTTTGCTCGCTACGTGCCAGAAATTGCTGCTCTCATCCTTAATCGGAAGAAATATGGAGGGAGTTATAACTCGACCAGAGGCAGAAAGTAAGTCAAACAAATAAAATGAAAAATAAAACAAAACAAAAGAAACAGCAGATTTGTAATGGTGTGGTTTTGTGTGACTCAAGTGGCCCTCTTGTAAAGAGGTTACATACTTAAGTGTATGCTTAAATAGGTCATTCATAAAGCTTTGATTTGAGATGTAATGATCTCAATGAGCACTAAAGTCACACTGTGACTGAAGAACTTGGCCATGATAAATGTGTATTTATTGCTACTGCTTTTACATGTGTACAAGCTGTCATTGTTGCTTGTCATGAATGAATGTCTGCTTTTACACTGCAGAAAATCTCCATTTAAAAAAAGAATTTTTGTCTGTTACTGAGTAATAAAAGTCATATTTTCATAAAACAATTGACCTGTTTTCAGTAAGTATATTGGTAAAAAAAAAAAATTGTAGAATTTACCATTGGTATGATGAATACAATATCTGATTCTAGCAAAAAAAACATGCCAACTTACATTAGAAAAACTTAGATAGATTTTTCAAAGTTGTTTTTAGAAAATAGGACTTTTGGAGCTCAAAAATTGTCCAGAAACATCTTGAAAAGGCAGATATTTTTCAGTGTAATCATATCAATATATTGTCATGCTTAAATGTGGTATTTGTAGAATTCTCTCACTATATTATAATCTGTGATTATCCTGTTGGAGATTGTTTCCTGGGTCTGTGTGTGAAAGGATTAAGGATAAAAACTTGTTAAAGAAGCTGAGGGGAGGCTGTGCAGACTCAAGACCACTGACTTAGCAGTCCATTGTAACTTTTATCGACGCAAGTGACAATTATATAATCATAGTGCAACATACAGTAGTGTGTACAACTATAGTACAATTTAAAAAAAAATGCAATGACAGTAAACGGCAATATGTATATAAAATGTATCATAAGAAACTGGTCAGCTCACAAATATATTCCGTTGAGCCAGATGTGTCAGTGCTTAGAGTCATGTGAAAAATAAAGTTTTTCTAAGTAAAACTAAGTACCATGATTCAATCACTTGTAGAACCACTTTTAAAAGCAATAAAATGAAATGATAATTTTCTATATGACTTCATAAGTCTCATTTCATTTTGGCCCACTCTTCTTGAACACGTTGCTTCAGGTCATTGAGGTTCCTTCATACACAGCTCTTTTAAGGTTCCACCACAGTATTTCAGTCCAGTTGAGGTCTGGACTTTGACTGGGACATGGCAGCACTTTGAGTCTTTTTTTTCAGCCATTCTTTTGTAGATTTGTTCATGTACTTGCGATTACTATACTGTTGCATGTCCCAGTTCCAACCAAGCTAGCTGTTGGGCAGATGGCCTCACATTTGACTCTAGAATACTTTGGTATACAGAGAATTTTGTGGTCAACTCAATAGCTGAGCACCCTGTGGCTTCAAAACAAGCCCAAATCATCCCCCCTTCACCACCATGCGTGACAGTTGATATGAGGTATTTCTACTGATATCCTATGTTTGGTTTTCGCTAAATGTTGTGCTGAGACCACTTTGGTCTTGTTTAGTCTTTTTGTAATTGTACTGTCATGACATTAACAGTTAACATGCTAACTGAGGCCCGTATAGCATCTTGGGCTTTTGCAGTTTCTCTGAGCATCACACAGTTGGACCTTGGGCTGAATTTTGCTGGGATGTCCACTTCTGGAAGGATTGTGGCATTGTGTTGACATACACCTGCATGCTCCAGACCAGCAAACTTCTGCATAGAGTCCTTTGAAACCTTTTTTTTTCACAACTTTATAAGTAAGATGCAATGGTGTCGTGAGTTCACAATAAGACTCCCTTAAGTGAAATAATTAGACTTGTCTTGTAGAATACTTTTTCTTCTGAATTTCTGTTCCTATGTCTTGGAAAACACCTAAAATCATTGTCAGCATCAACTTTTAAATGGAAACTTCCAGCAAATATAAAATATAAATACATTTAGCGAAAAATAATCAACCTGCAAGTTACTTTTCAGCTTTTCATTTATGTGTGGAGGTGTTAAGAAATCTTACTCTGCTACATTTTGATACTTTGAGCAGTGATTTTAATGGACACTTGTGGCCAACCAGAAGTTTTTATTTTCCATAGCTATGGAAAAGAATAGTAAATGAATCACTATCAACTATTATGGAAGTTTTGTATAATTTTGTTGCTTAACTTGGCTGTTAAGCACAAAGGTTTTCCAGGTATTGTGCACAAACTCCCCTCCTTCATACCATTATTTAGTCACAATAGAGATTACTAAAGGACAAAAATAATTGGTATAGGTGCAATTTGAATGAAAGAAGCATTAAAAATATTATTTCTGAAAAAAGGGTATGAAACAATCTCCTTCCTTCCAAAGTTCACAGGTTTATGATTTTACTGTGAGAAAATCCTACTTGTAATTAGGTTGCTTATTGTGTGTGTGTGTGTGTGTGTGTGTGTGTGTGTGTGTGTGCACCAAATGTGTGTTTGTTAATCAAGTGTTTCCATTTGATTCCATTTTGATTTCCATTTGGATTTTATTTTGTTCACCCATCTTCTCTTTAATCACTCAAACTCCAATTAATGCCATACAAACTTAATATAATATAAAAAATGATCCAAAGGAAAATAAGGATTGACAAAAAGTCTTAGTAATACTTTGACTAATCTGCTGTATGTAATTACCATTCCAACTGATTTACCACAATGCAGAAAGATCATTACTGGTGTTGCTGATGGAGAGTAATTACGATTATGATTTATATTTAATTATATAAATAAAGGTGTATAAACTGATAATATAATTAAACATATATAATAATTTTGTTGAAGGACAGCCATCTATGCACCAATGAGTATATCTGAGCATGTTTTGACTTTCCTGCATTTTCGGCATTGAGGAAAATGCTCAAGTCACACATTTGGTCTCGTGCCATTGCTTATTTCATGGTGATTTTTTTTATTTATTTATTTTTTAAATTTTCAGTTTTTGTGCACCTGGAAACACTTCGATTGCCCTGTTCCTCTTGTTCAGTTTCCACGCTTTGCTTTTTCAACATTCTTGGCCTTAATCTTCAGTCTGAGCTACACCCTCAAGACAAAATAAAATCTTGAGTTTAAAGGAAATACTTTGGCAGTTTGGGGAATACGCTTATTAGCTTTCTTGCTTAAAAAAATTAGTGATGTTCATTTCTAGCTCCGTATTTGTTTATTCTTAGACCCTTTGCATGATTAATAGTTCAAAATATTTCTTATGCATATTACATTGGGAATTGGTGCAACCCCTTTGTTCATACATTGACTAAAATGAACTTTTTGTAGGCCCCCCCCCCCCCCTCCCCCCCCCCCTGGTTCT
>VUQH01037823.1:41506-90455 GCA_015106775.1 Etroplus canarensis | reverse complement strand
CACACACACACACACACACACACACACACACACACACACACACACACACACACACACACACACACACACACACATATATATATATATATATATATATATACATATATGTGTATATATATACATACATACATATATGTGTATACATACATACATACATACATACATACATATATATATAAAATACACACAAAGTGGCATTGCTCTCTTGACATTAAAACAAATAAGCGTAATTTTCAAAATTTCAAACCATTCCTTTAACACATAAATCTTTTCAGCCCTAAGTTCTATAGCTGTTTCTAAAGATAGAGAGATTGCGCTAGATGAATCAGGGTTTGAACATGAAAACCTTCTGGTAGCATGCTGTTAGTACTTCTGGTTGTATTCGTTGACTTTGTTTTAAAAAAGTCAGTCTTGGTTTAGGAAACTTTCTTAAACCAAATCTACGCTTCTTTATTTTAATCCTAGAAAATCACAGTAGAGGGCCTTTATAAACAATAAAATACATTGCATCATGTTTATGTCTTCTAAGACTTCACATATTGTGTTTATTATAGTTTTGTTTTTGTTGCAGTTTTTGGTATTATTGGTAAAATTTTAAATTTTAAGATATTTATGCAGTTTGTAAGAACATTTCTTTTTATAATGTTAAAGAGGCGCCACAAGTCCGGTTCCTTAGGGAGGCACGGTAAATATGAACTCCATTTCCAGAAAAGTTGGGATATTTTCCAAAATGCAATAAAAACAAAAGTCTTTGATATTCAAATGAAAATTCATTTACCTCACAAAAAGTACAGAGAATTTCAATTTTCAATGGTTTTTCTGACCAGACTAATTGTATTTTTTCAGTCTACACAAATGTAGAATTTGATTGCTGCACAGCTCAACAAAAGTTGAAGCAGAGTTTAAATAAGATTAAAAGTGCAAAGAATATTCAGCCAACACCTGTTTGGAAGACTCCGCATTAAGCAGGATAATTGGGAGCCATGAGATTTCATGGCTGGTTAAAAAGTAACATCCATCAAAGACTACACAAGCAAAGATGGGTCATGAATCACCCCTTTGTGCCAAAATTTGTTGGAGAATGTTTAGTCAGTTCAAAAGGAACATTTCTCAACACAAGACTGCAGAGAATTTAGGTCTTTCAACATCTACAGTGCATAATATATTAGAAGTATTTAGAGATATTTTAGTGCGGAAAGCGCAAGGTCAGAACCCAATGATAAATATGCGTGATCATCGCACCCTCAGGCGACTTTGCCTAAGAAACCATGACACTACTGTGATAAATATAGCCACCTGCGCTCAGGAGTACTTCGAAAAGCCATTGTCACTTAACAAAGTCCATTGCTACATCCAGAAATGTAACTTGAAAATGTATTTACGCTAGAAGGAATCCATACATTGACTCTAAGCAGAAACGCTGCTGACTTCTTTAGGCCTGAGTTTATCTCAAATGAACCAAAAGACTGTGGAATCATGTGCTGTGATCAGATGAGTCCACATTTCAAAGCAGGTGTCTTGTTCTCTGTGCCAAAGATGAAACCTACCATCCAGATTGTTATCAGCAAAAGCCCAAATCTGTGATGGTATATGGGTGTGTCTGTGCCCAAGGCATGAGTGACTCTGAGGCGTATATTTCGATTTTAGAGAGACATATGCTGCCAACAAGGTGATGTCTCTTCCCAGGATGTCCATGCTTTTTTCAGCAGGACAATTCCAGAGTGTGTGTGTGTGTGTGTGTGTGTGTGTGTGTGTGTGTGTGCGTGCGCTTTACTGGTCTGCTGCCAGTCCAGACCTATCTCCTATTGAAAATGGAGATAGCTGAAAAAGAGAATCAGACAATGGCAAGCAGTGTTTACTGAGCAGCTGAAGTGTCAAGCAAAAAGGGACAGAATTTACAACTGAAAAACTACAATTAGTATCCGCAGTTCCAAAACATTAAAAAGTGTTATTAAAATGAAAGGTGATGCAACACAATAGTAAATATGCTTGTCCCAGCTTTTGTTGAGTGTGTTGCAGCAAATCAAATTCAAAGTATATTTGCAAAATACAATTAAATTGAACAGTAAAACTACTGAAAATCTTTGTATTTTTCTCAATTAAATTAAGTTTTGCATTGAGTAACATATCACTGAATTATTATTTTTTACTATATTTTGGAAACTAGCTGAATTTTTCTGTAAATAGGGGTTGTAAATTGCATTAGCGGACAACAGTCTCAGTGTTATTGCATGTTTATATTTAAGGCAGTGATTTTAAAAGCTGAACGGAATTGCCAGCATCATTACTTTTTTGATTCCTGCAGAAATGTATTTATTAAGTATCTATCATTACTCCTTTTTGTTAGCAAAACAAGTGGGTTCGAAAAAAAGGGATTCTGTTGTATATATTGTATTATAAAAGCTCAAAGAATAACTGCAGTATTCCCTGCTCTGACTATTCTTCCACAGCAGTACATAAGATAAAATAGACAGAATAATTGTATAAATAAAGATACAGAAAATCTACAAAAAATCTAAACTGTGTTCCTTATATAAAGGGTCTGTGATGTGCGGGGATAGAAATAGACTGTGTGCTGGTTTCATAATCTTAATCTAAGTGAACTGATCCTTTATAATCTGACACTGAAATCCAGAGTGCTCCCTGACCTTTGCATTCAGTCCTCACTCGTCATGGCAGGAACACTGGACATCTCTCCTGTAACATAGTTTTATCACAGATTTTGAATAGCTGACCTAAATGTCCATTACTGCCCCTTTATCTCACACTTACCGTTTGATTTCAGGACAAAGATGAAGATGGAACAGATGAAAGATGTGTGTTTTGTTGTGTGCTTTTATTCTGACTGTATTTTAGTTTCATTATTGTTCTGCACCTCATTTTCTAGGCACATCGTGGTCTGTGGTCATATAACACTTGAGAGTGTGTCCAACTTTCTAAAAGACTTCCTACACAAGGACAGGGATGATGTCAATGTAGAAATTGTTTTTCTCCATAAGTAAGTACAAAGCTTTGTTTTTCACTTGTGTCCCTGAAAAAGACAACACAATTCATTGCTCGAGAGAAAGAAAAAACTTCAGAAGATTAGAAAGCTGATTTAAGGATATCTCTTTCTCTCTCTCAGTATTTCCCCTAATCTTGAGCTGGAAGCCTTGTTCAAGCGCCACTTCACCCAGGTAGAGTTTTACCAAGGATCTGTCCTAAACCCACATGATCTGGCCAGAGTCAAGGTACCTGACTGTTTATACTTATTTCACTGTAATACTGTGTTTACCATCTGATTGGATGCTTGAGCTGATGGTGTGTGCCATTTGGTTTTTAGATTGAATCAGCTGATGCCTGCTTGATCTTAGCCAACAAATACTGTGCTGACCCTGATGCTGAGGATGCATCCAACATCATGAGGTACTGCAAAACCAAATCATGTAGAATAAAGAAATTATTATTTTTTTCTTATTTGTTTTGTGACCAATCACATTCATAGTCATGTGAAAAAGAAAGTTTTTACAGTACTCTATGCAGTCCTGTGAAAAACTAAGCACACCCTTACTGCTTCTATAGGAATTAAGAGGCTATGTAGCAGCCAGGTGCTCCTAATCAAATGTACTTGATTAACTGATCATCTGCCAGCACAGCCACCTCTATAAAACAAGAAGTTTTGGAACTTTGCTGGGCTGCAGCAATTACGTGTGTGTTAACACAATGCTGCAATCTTCCCAGGAGTGGACGTCCCAGCACATTTACCCTACAGTACTCAGGAGAATTTGCAAAAAACCCAAGAGCTTCATCTCAGCCTCTATAAGCCTCAGTCAGCATGTTAAATGTTAAAGTTCATCACAGTATAATGTAATATAAAGACTGATCAAGTGTGACATTTTTGGATAGATTTCCAGGACAAAGCCTCTTCTCTCTAAAAAGAGCATGACAGACAAGACTTCTAGAACAATGTCCTTTAGACAGATGAGGCCATAGTGCATAGCACCAAAACCAAACAGCATACTGTATCTGCACAAGTACCTCATACCAACTGTCAAGCACAATGGTGGAGGGGGGATGATTTGGGCTTATTTTGTAATCAAAGGACCTGGGCACCTTACAGTCATTGAGTCAACCATGAACTCCTCTGTATATCAAAATATTCTTGAGACAAATGTGAGGCCATCTGTCTGACAGCTAAAGCTTGAGTGAAATTAGGTGTCCAACTGGAGACTGATAAAGTCTGAGAGAAAATGATTACTTTAATTCACTGCTGCTAAAAGTTGCTCTACATGCTACTGAATTATCAAGTGTACTTAGCTTTTAGTTTTAATTTTTTTTTTCACATGACTAAAGTTTCTGGGAAAACACACATTTTGGGAGCAACTTCACTTATAGCTCTCATGGGTTTAAGCGATTATCCAGTGTTTGAATATGAGAGTGCAACATAGTTAAAAAATCATGGAAACAGCTTCAGGACAGGACAACTAAAATTTGGTTAATGAAAATTGCATTATTGAATACTACTATTTATTAATGCAGTTTGAGGATTAGAGGTTTGCTTTTGAAGGTTAACATGCTTAGCTATAAAAGATTAGAGATTCATTATAAGATACGCATATTAAAAAGAAAAAATCACCCGGAAATTTAAAAAAGTCTAAAGTTGGCCATGGAAATCGTTAAAACTTGATTTTATTCTGAATGTGCTGTGAATTAATATGTACCCATTATGCAAGAGACATAGTCTGTCCTATGATGTATTCTCATGGACATGATATGTCAGACAGGGAGGGAATTTTACCACATTACCACAAATGTCCGCTTGGACAGAAGAATGAACCGATTTGTACTGTGTGGTCAGTAAGTCAAAAACCTGTTTTTCAATAACTCAAGATTTTATACACAAATTATGATATCATTTCACAAAAATGTCTAAAAGGGACATTTTATATAAAAAATTTCAAAGCTCAACTTCACTGTGACTTCTTAATGTTCTGTAAAAAACACTTCTTGCCATTGTTCAAAGCCATAACTAAGGAACAGAAGTGGGAGGTTGTGCCCATACTTCTCATTTGGTAGGATACTGAAATGGTGACATTAGTTGTGGATGCTCATCTTTAAATTTTGAATCTTCTGTGCAACCCAGTTGATGTGTTAGAAGCATTCAAACTTGTACTGCAGTTGTCTAGCACATTTATTTAAAGTCTTTGCTGCATATGAGTCTAGATAGCCATTGATTTAAACTGCAGCCTTCGTTCACCTTGCTTGCGACCTACTTTTTAAAAAATATTAACTTAAACTAATATGGCATTGATAGCACTTCCAAAGAGTAAGTGAACGTTTCGGAGCTGACTCTCAAGGCAAGCAGCCATTTTCAGCATGAACAAACTCCTGGTGCTCACATTCTTTTTTCCAGGAGCTGAGAGGTACAACTGGAATATGTTGGAACACATACAGCTTTGCTTCACAGAAAGAAAAGACAATACAATAAATTCTTCAGTCTTCAGTTTAAAATATCAGAACATAATTTAAAAAGCCAGCTGCCCAACCTAGCTCATCTGGCCAAAGGACCAATGAGCTAATGCCATGGCAAGGCATCCATATTCAATTTACAAAAAATACACATCCCAGAATATTGGTCAGATTTTAGTGAAACTTGCACACAGTGATCATCTCATGTTCATAAAATGAGTGTTTTCATGTGTCATTTTGCCATTTATACTTAAATGCTGTAATTAGTTTTTAATTATGGCATAGGCCGGGTCAAGAACTAGGGCCATGGTGTAGGTGTGCCATGGAGTCCTGGTTGGCGATACTACAGCAATGACCTAGTTTGCCAACATGATCAGCATGACCTCCTTTTTTTTACAAGTGAAAAGCCTGATGGTCAATTCACTACATTCCACTGTTGCTGTTTCTATATTTGCTATTTCTATTTTCCTAGCATGCTGGCAGATTTTTGAGTGTTTTCTTTTTGTAGATGAATTTTTAAGCATATCACTTTGCCACACATGTTGCTCACCATTTGTATTCTGTTAGATGGTAATGAGCATGATCTTATTGGTCGCGATCATAGAGGGAGTGGTCGTATCAGTTGACTCTCACATTAAGAAGGTGTGGTTGGGGCCTCCCCATCACCGTTATACTAACATCAGTAATTTGGTCAATGATATGACATGCTGATGCGCTCTCATGTGTTCATGCTTTTTATGGCCCTGGTAACTACTGCCCATGTGGTCATAATGCTCCTGAACTTAAACACATTCATTTGGTGGTGTAAGCTTGTGTGGCTCCTTGAATTCTCAATGGAGTCTCATTAGTTTGTGCAATACAGCCAACTAATGACAAGAAAACCTGTCACTTTCTTCCTCTAGTGTACACATCATGATAACCTGTGAATCGTGATGGAACTTGAGCTGCATGGACAATTACGTCACTGATATTCTGGTTTCATAATTTCTAGAATAAGTGCAAATCAGAAGTGTTTCATCTGTTTAACTCATCTGTTTAACTTTTCAAGTTTTGCCAATGCTCGGAGTTTTCTTTGTCTTTGTCCTTGATCAGGGTAATATCTATCAAGAACTACCATCCGAAGATCAGAATAATCACCCAGATGTTGCAATACCACAATAAGGTTTGTATTACTCAACTATGAAAGCTGCTAGAGTCATTAGTTTTTTCCTTCTATGGAGTATAGAAGTGCATGAATGTTTAAATGTTTAGGTTAGTTACAATATGTTTTCAGAGGATTTTGTTATTTTATAATTTGTCTTAGTTTTTGACAGCTTGTACCATGTAACCTAACTTTCTTGTTGTTGTGTAACTTTCTGCTTCTCCCCCTCAGGCTCACCTTTTGAACATCCCAAGCTGGAACTGGAAGGAGGGAGATGACGCCATTTGCCTTGCAGAGCTCAAGCTCGGGTTCATCGCCCAGAGCTGCCTGGCTCAGGGCCTCTCCACCATGCTGGCCAATCTTTTCTCCATGAGGTCCTTCATCAAGGTATCTGCAACTAACATTTGTCCATCTGTGCTCACTGGATTAAGTTCAAAAGTAAAGTTGGCCAAGAAACAAAGTCTGAATAGATCATAATGATTATCCCAGATGAGACCTGTGTGCAGCATCTGGTGAGTGGGTGGGAATAAACTTAAAAGAAATAAACTGAACTCCCATTTCTTTTATTTTGTTTAAGCTTTTCTCTTTGTTGCAGATTGAGGAGGACACATGGCAGAAGTATTACCTTGAAGGAGTAGCCAATGAGATGTACACAGAGTACCTGTCGAGTGCCTTTGTGGGTTTGTCCTTCCCAGTAATTTGCGAGTATGTAAACTCAAGCATAATTTTTTCTCCTTTTTTTCCTACTTCTTGTTTTGTTTTTCCTGAATGGAATTAATTTACATATTGTGACATTTAGAATCATAGTTATTAACATTTACCTCCAGATCACATGACAATGAATTCAATATTGGTTTGCAGTGATTGTAAGAGAACAAAGCAGCCAAGTAAGCCCATAAATGTATAGCTGCCATACATTTATGGGCTTGCAAGATCCCATTTATACCTGTGCGTTCACCATTCAGGGGAAAACAGGTTCTCAGCCTCTAAAAAAAAGAAAAGAAAAAAGAAAGTGGCACTCAGAGCTAAAACGATTTTCAGAAAAGTACAAATACTTAGTGCGCCTCAAGTCTAATTATATCGTTATTCTCCTTTGCAGACTGTGCTATGTGAAGCTAAAGCTGTTGCTGATAGCTATAGAGTACAAGTCTGATCAAGGGGAAAGCAGGTAAGTGAAGGTGCTCACAGTGGATCATCAAACATTAAAATTCATGCATGCAAAAACTTTAATACGCAGGTGGTTTGCTGTCAGTATTTGCTTTCAGTGATGAAGCTACTCTGAATCAGCTTCTCTGTTTGACTGCAAACACAAGTACTTTGCACAATGTGTCTAAATTGATGTCTAAATGGGTTTATTCACACACATCACAGGGCTCTCTGATAACATCCTGTCAAATTAATGGGGAAGGTGGCAGCTGGTTTCTTTGAGCATAGCACAAGCTTTGTTTTAGTAGTTTCTCTAACATGCTGATGCTCAGTTATACTCTTTGAAGTGCTATCTGCTTTCATCAACTTAATTAAATAAACAGGGGCTATCCTGCCAAATGAGTTGCAAACACTAATCCTAGCAGTGTGTGCCAGTGCCAGTGATTAGTGCAAAGCCTTGCAAATTCTGTGATATAACTTTCTGCTTTGACATCTTTGGTCTACAAATCCTCATAGCACCCTGATAAACCCTGGAAACCACGTGAAAATGCAAGAGGGGACCCTTGGCTTCTTTATTGCCAGTGACGCTAAAGAAGTAAAGAGGTAATGAATGTGACCTGAGATTAAATTGTCTAAAATTAAAGTCTCTTCTATAATAGAGGCTCTGTAAGGTTATATTTTTCAGTCTGCATGTCATATAGTTTCTGTATTTTTATTGTGCAATTATAGCTTGGAAATTGCAATGATAGCTTATTAATCTTAATGTAAACAATTCATTGCAAAGCAGTCTAATGATTCCCGAGGGTTCCTTTTAAACATAAAAAGGCTTGTTTTATTAGTTTTGCCTACATGTTGCCAGTGCCTACAAATATGCTTAATATGCTATCTGATATCCTTATAGATAGATTATGGATGCTTTGTTGTTTACTAAATACCACAGACTGTATTAAAGGTCTATACACTTACACTTACGCTTGTTAACGCAAATATCTAAACAGCCAATCACAAAGCAGCAATTTTCCCGCATAACCATGTCCAGGATTTACAGCGAAAGGTCCAAAAAAGAGAAAATATTCAGTGAGCAGCAGTTCTCTGGGGAAAAAAATGCCTTACTGACGCCAGAAGTTAGAAGAGAATGACTAGACTGCTTTGACCTGATAGAAAGGCAACACACTCAAGTAATTACAACCAAAGTATGCAGAAGAGCATGTCTGAATGCACATGTCAAACCTTGAGGCAGATGAGCTAAAGCAGCAGATGACCACATCGGGTACCACACCTGTCAGCTAAGAACAGGAAACAGTACATCAAGACTGGACAATAGAAGATTAAAACATGTTTCCTGGTCTGATGAGTTTCGATTTCTGCCATGACATTCAGGTGATGTGGTCAGAATTTGGTGTAAACACCATGAAAGCATAGCTCCATCCTGCCATGCATCAGTGGTTCAGGCTGGTAGTGGTAGTGTAGTGTTGTGGGGGATATTTTCTTGGCACGTTTTGGTCCTCTTTGTACCAATTGTGCATCTATTACAGCAAACCCGAGTATTGTTGCTGAGCATGTCGACCCCTTTATGACCACAGTATACCCACTGGCTGGGTTGATGGCTGCTTCCAGCAGGATAACGCACCACGCCACAAAGCCCAGATCATTTCAAACTTGTTGAACTGGTTTAGCTGGTCAAACTGTACACAAATGGCCTCCACAGTCACCAGATCTCTATCCAGTAGATCTACATTGGGATGCGGTAGAACAGCAGAGTTGCATCACGGATGTGCAGCTGACAAATCTGCAGCAACTATCATGTCCTATTATGTTATTATGTACCAAAATCTCTGAGCAATCTCTGAGTGTGTGTTGTTTCTTTATATATAGTCTATCCTATATACATGAACTGTTTCATTACAGGGACAATTCAGTGCATGCTTTCATTTCAAAAAGGACAGTTCTGCTCAACCTGTATCCACTATGCACCTGCAGTCAGTATGTACTGTTTTGCTTAAAAGAAGGATTACTAATTTTAATACATAAATTCAACAAGAAAAGAATGTAAAATCATTCCCCACCTTTGGAATGTTTTCCCTGTGGCTGAGTCTTGATTTTTGGAATTTAATTTACTGGACCACCCAGAGTCGTCACATAAGTTGGGATTTTTTGAGGCTCAGACCCACTGAGGAAAATGGCGTCGGCAGAGATGCATCTTCTACGTGTATATACTGTATCTATGTCTAGGCTGAAGTAGCTGAATGGGAATGTTAGCTGCTAGTATGTATCTGCACTTTCCTTGGACAAGGATAACATTCAAAGACAGATTAAAAGTACATATGGTCAAGGCTGGATGATGATGTTACCTGTCAGAGGGCCCAGAAGATTTATGAGGGCACAGCCTGAGACAAACTGCAGGGCCCAATGAAAGATCAAAGCTTAACTTAACATTAGTATTGAACTTCCATAGGATTGCACACTCTTTTCTCAGCTTTTGGCTCATTAAGTATTGACAAATGCATTGAATGCTTCATTAACTTTTTGTTAATGCATTGATTATATGTAAATTAAAATTGCATCTTGGCGATGTAGTGCAGCCGTAGTGAAGATAAAATGTCTGTAAACAATTTATTTCAGCATCTTAGAAATTACATACTCATGCCGTTCTTGTTTTTCTTCTGCAGGGCGCTGTTTTACTGTAAGGCCTGCCACGATGACATAACTGATCCCAAAAGAATAAAGAAATGTGGATGCAAGAAATGTAAGTGTGATTATATGTAAATATATCATCTAAGTTAGATTGACTGCATTCATTTTCTTGCACAAACTAAAGTGAATTCAACTTAGTTAGCATTGGAGTAGGAAGGTGATGGTGTATTTACATGACCTACATAGTCATTTGTCCCAACCACTTAGTTCTTGCATTAATTTTTCATTCACATGAAACCTTGTATGTTGTGCATAAAGAAAGGTCATCAGATTTCTTCCTGTAGCCAAAACAAACTGGGGCAATCACAGTTTCCCCATGTAGAACTACATGTTTGGATCTCTGTATGAGATGAAAACTTGCCCTCATTTAAGGGTCAGTTCACCCCAATTACATTAGGGAAAAAAACAGCTTTCCAACTTTCTCATCATGCAGATAGTTTTGGTTTTACATGCTGAGGTTTCAGATATCCTTTAAAATGTGTGCTTTTGGTGGATTTGCATGAACTGATTCTGAGAGTATTCTTTTATCTGTTCTCATGTGTTGCTCAGACAGACATCCCTTTTTATGGTGAAGATTGAAGGACGGAGATACTCATGTTGTGTTTATAGCATAGTATTTTCTCCATGTGATTCCCAGCAATTTTAAATACATAGTACCTCTAAAATGTATTTGAGTTCAGTCTAAGTGTGCATTTTGTTTGTTTGCCGTGTGGATGTTTGCTATATTTTGTTCTGTATAATAGCTATAATCACTGTTGATAACTTTGTGAAGTTAACAGGCATTCAGAGAGACTGTTAACACCACAGGTACCTGGATGGACCATGTGTTTCTAAACTTTAAAAACATCACATGCTACTTCTTGTTCTGGTCAGATCTTCAACGGTTTGTCTGTAGTATTAAAGCTAACACCTAACCTTGACATGTGATGTATTCTTTTTCTGCTGCTTGGGAACTTGGCGCACATTTCTAATAAATCCACTTAATAGTGATATATTGTGAGTAATGTGGAGCTATTTCTCCTTCAAAAACAGAGCCTGCTACTGTACCCCTGATTAAAGTGACCTGTTTGAATGTACTGTAAATGTTGCATGTACAATGGTTGATGCTGCCTGGATCTCTCGTTGTTGTCATGTGCACGTCGTTTTTTAAATCAAATTTTAAAACTTCCAAAAGAAATCCAGAGGAGAAATATATGCAAGTCGTAGTGTTCATTCATGCCTGCTTGAGTAATTCTCCAAATCGCCACCAGATGTCCCCACTGTCCTTTAACAAACACCAACATCCTTGCAAAAAGTCCACAGCAAGAAACCTACTGGGACAAAGAATGGAAAGCATTTTTCATTTTAACTGTTTGATAAAATGAAAAAAGTCTCATGACATCTATACTAAAAATACAGTAGCCCACAGAGATGGCTGCATAGCTTCTTCCAGAATATCTGATATCTTAGGAAAAACAGCAAATTTGTCACACAGTATGAGTTACATAAGATATATGCAATGGTCTTACACTTTAAGCTTTTATGCACTATAAATTCTTGCAAGTGTTGCACCTGCAGATCTTTGTAGAAGCTGAAATGTTCTAGGGGGATTTCTGTCATAGCTAATTTTCAATTCTTAGTTGGAATTGGTAACAAAGGCAAATACCAATTGCAAACATTTAAGAGCTATAAAAGGAAATATGAATGCACTATGTCTCAATTGTTCTGAAAGTAGAATCTGGAAATCCCCAGGGCTCTGTGACCCATAGGAAAGGTTTCTGTACTGTATCATCAAAAATGCATATATATAAAGATACTTTATTTATGACAGTTAAACAAGCATTATGTGTCTTTATCCTCCACCTACACTATACAGACAAAAGTATTGGGCCACACCTCTTAATAATTGAATTCAGGTATTTTATTCAGAACGATTGCCACAGGTGTATAAAATCAAGCAACTGACCATGCGGTCTGCCTTTACAGACATTTGGGAAAGAATGAGTTTTTCTAAAGAGCTCACTGAATTTGACTGTGGTGTCTTAATGGGATACCACCACTGTAACAAGTCAGTTGTTGAAATTGCTTCTCGATATTACATAATCAACTGTAAGTGGTATTATTGCAAAGTGGAAGTGTTTAGGAACCACAGCAACTCAGCCACAAAGTGGCAGACCATGTAAAGTTACAGAGCGGGTCACTGAAATCTGAGGCGCATAATCCGTAAAAGTAGCTAACACCCTGATGACTCAGTATCTGCAAAGTTCCAGACCTCCTCTGGGATTAGCATCAGCACAAAAACCATGTTCCTGGACCTTCGTGGCATGGTTTTTCATGGCCAAGCAACCACATGCAGTCCTTGCATCACCAAGCACATTGAAAAGTGTGAGATGGAGTGGTGTAAAGTACACCACCACAGGACAGTGAAAATGTGTCCTATGGAGTGATAAATGAAGCTTCTCTATCTGGCAATCTGATGGACAAATCTGGGTTTGGTGAATGTCTGACTGCGTGGTGCCAACTGTCAAGTTTGGTGGAGATAATGCTATGGGATTGTTTTTCTGGGGATGACTTGGGCCAGAATTTGATGAGGACTGGCCCACAGAGAGCCCTGACATCAACCCTATTGAACACCTTTGGAAATAACTAAAATGGAGATTGCAAGCCAGGCCCTATTGTCTAACATCGGAGTCTGACCTCACAAATCCTCTTCTGGATGAACTGGGCAAAAATTCCCACAGACACACTCAAAATTCTGGTAGAAAGCCTTCTAAGAAGCGTGAAAGCTGTTAAAGCTGCACGGGGGGGGGGGACTCAATATTAATGTCTTTGGATTTAAAATGGGATGTCGTGTAGGTGGCCCAGTACTTTTGTCCATATGGTGAACATTATCTTTGGGCTAATATAAACACATAATGATTGCAGCACAATGTGTCATGATGTCCGTGTTTGGCTTATTAGCAGAGTAACTAGCGAGAATGGAAAAATACTTGATCGAGTCCACATAGTCAAGTGACATTAAAACTAAACAAGCTAAATTCAAGTTATTTGGAGTTTGTCTGAAAATTTTCTTCTTTGTAGACAGTTTCTGGCCTCCAAAGCTTAAGGAGCCCTAGTGGACATAAGTTCACAGGGTCATGTTCAAGTGAGGGGAAGGAGTGGAGGCAGGAAGAAATTAGAAGCATTGTTTCCTTGCTGGGGACAAAATTCAAGATGCTCACGCCAGTCCAAGAATTTAACAGTAGCACAAAAAAAGCACAGTGGCACAACAAAAGTAAACCTTGTATATCCCAGCAGCAGTTGTCCTCCATGCCCTGTCTTCCTCTGTCCATTCTTCCTCCAGAATGACCCTCAACATTAACCTGCTCTTCCTCTCCTCTCATATTAACCTTTGACTGTAGCCAAGACGCCCGCCTACAAGAAAATGAAACTGGCATGTTGTTTTGATTGCGGTCGCTCAGAGCGGGACTGCACTTGCATGCCGGTTAATGTGCGTTGTAACATGGACTCCCCTCGACGGGACATCCCACTCTCTGCTGTCTCTGTTAATGATTGCTCAGCCACTTTACGTGCCTGTAAGTTGTCGCCATGACATGTGCTCTTCAGTGTTGTAACATGCACCGTGTGTCTTTAGTTTTGTGTGCTGTCAAGTTTAAGCAGCCGTGTTGTCACTGTCATGGGTATAGATGTTTTTAGCTTTATGATTTTGGTGCTCTTCTCTGTCTGTTGCTGTTTTGAGGTGAAGCATGCTGGTTCTCTGTTTTGCTGGTGTTTTGTCCAAGAGAATGTGAATTCAAATTGACCTGTAGTTTTAAATTAGATCAGCTGTCACAAATGCAAAATTTTTGCAGTCTGTAAAAGTAATTCTCCCTCCAGTGACCTCACCAATACATTACAAAAAAATGAAAGCTAAAGCCATGAACAATGTACAGCTGTGCATCCCTGCAACAAATCTCACTCGATCTTGGTGGAGGAATTATGTGCATTTCCCCAAATAATTAGTCCTGGTAGGAGTCAATAAATGTTACAATGTCGTCACTGGAGATGGTAACTTTAACTTTTAAACATAACACAAAAAACCTCCAATTAATTAAAAAATTTCACTAATGTACCCTAGAGAAATGGGTGAAAAGGATAGGATTTGAAGTATTTGTATGTGTAGGCATCACTGACAATTAACATGTTTTTTAAAAAGGCCCAGAAAGCACCTGAGGGGATTTTGTAGGGATTGCAGTTGATATTGAGGTTAATGTACTGGTTATGTTAAATTAAAATCAAAGGCACCCCACAACAAGCACTGGGAGTAAAATCTCCAAAACATTCAGCACACGGTACTCCATTAGTTAGAGAAGTTTTTGGATATTATTAGTTTTAAGAGTTTTGGTTTCATACTTCTGGCTGAATTGAAACATTGGTAGAATACAATACAATAGAATACAGTTGGATTGTAAGAGGAATAAAAGATGGTAGAACAGTGCTGGATCATATTGAATTTTAGAAAACTGTCTTGAACTGCATATGAATTCTTAATTCAAGTGTGATTTGCCTTTTAGGCCAGAGGGCATGTTAAATCGTACTGATGTATCACAGGAGGCATGAAGAATGTGTCTTAGGTTGCAGAGCGTTGATACATTTTGCTGGAAAACATTGTGCGCTGTCATACATTTTCAGCGAATGAGTCTTGATCAAAAACCATTCTGTGTATAGTTGAACATCTCTGGCCGTTTCTACCCCTCAACGTGTCTTCCAGGGTTGTGTGCTGTGAGCATCGCCTGGTAGCAAAGCTCGGGCAGAGCTCCAGAGTTGCTGTCGTCACGGTGTGGGAGCCGCGTGGAGCGAGGCCTTATACGGCCTGACATGGAAATTATGTTTGCATTTTCATTTTTGGAGTGCTACCGGTTGTCATGAAACTCAGCCTGACAGTTCCTAACCACCAGGCAGCCGAGTGCCCCCGCCCCTCTCCTTTTCTCTCGTTGTGGGACAGATGCTAGCCTGTTAGTCTTGTGACTCTGCTCGCGCCCTCCGATTGCAGGCGACAGATGCCAGGACCAGCAAGGTCCCTGTTTGAACATTGCTGTCACTGTCCTGCCTTAAGCTCAATGCATGACCTTTATTGTAAGCAAGGGGTTGAAATAAGTTACTAATGAGCATGTGTGGGACTCACGGCTCCAAAAAGTGACTCACTGAAAGTTACAAACCTCAATGCAGGTTGTCTCAGACAGGGCATAGGCATGAAAAATAGCTTTTTTAATACACTGTGCATTGGTAAATGAATGCTGTTTTTGATTGTCAAGCTCAAAAACATTTTAATGTCTATTTGTCACTGAGTATTATGCAAAAACCTGCATTGCACTTAAAATAGTTATTTAATGCTGCTAAATTCACATTTAACCTGCACTAGAGCCTAAATATGAGCAGTTTATTAACTGAGACACAACTGTGACAATTTGCTCTTTTCTCTGGCATAGAAATGTGACAATTTTTTAATTTGAAGTTATTAGGACTAAATAAGCTTTCACAGGCTTTCCTTTGGACTTAAGGTTCAAAGTTAAAATTTTATTGACCAAATGATTGAATAAAATAATACTCAGATTAACTAATAATGAAAATAAGCTTGATTTATAAACTGTTTTTACATTTTCATCTAATTATAACTCAGTTTTTATCCAGATGTCTAGTCATTTCTTGACTTCTAAACAGCCAAGTCACCTTACGGTGACACCTCAAATATGATTATATATTTAGTAGATGACTACAAGGATCTCTAGGGTTACTGACCACATCTCTGAAAGCCACATTTCTAACTGACCTGTTTTATTTCTCATTGCTTTGTCCGTGTTGTCTTCAAGGCACGCACCATTTTTTAAGTGCCTTAAAGAGAAACCCCCCAGCTTACAGTTCACAGTTGTCACTTATAATTTGCTTTCATTACGACCTGTTCTTCTCTGTAACCTCTCATCCGTCTCTGCATTTTTCTCAGCTAAAAATAGCTATAATGGATATATCAAATCAAGTAAGTTTTGATTTCCATTCTCTCTCTTTAGCCACTTGTTTCTAACCCTTTCACTTGTGCATTCTCAGCAATTAATATTTGAACTGTCCCTAACTTGCTGTATTTCACTGTCCAGTCTATCATCATCCATTACTGTATTTCACATGCAAAGCATTAGGAAACAGCTTAAGTTGCTCCTTTGTATTAGGTATCAGTTAAAGCTCAGCAGTAGATGTCGCTACTGCTTCACTGAATATGGATAAATTAAAAGTGTACAAAATAACTTTAAAACATCGTAATACATTTTAAAAGAAAATTTAATGGCGTTTCACCGAAATATATTAAAATGCATAGAGCAGTACTTGTCATACCCTTAAAGGAGTGTGAACCTTGTGGGCAGTCCACTTTAACAGGATCTCTGATAGGCAGCAAATCTGCCACATTGCATTGTCCCGGAGAAGTGCTGTGCATGTTTGACATGGGGCAGATGAATAGTGAAGTTCTGGAGTAGGGACGATAATCTGCTAGACAGCTGACTGTTGAAATAATCATCTCTCTTCTCCAGTTTTAGCTCCCAGACATTTTTGAACTGAAGAAAACAAGGCTCTTCTATCTGTTTTATCATTACCAGCTTTACCTCCATTATATCTCTAGTAATAAAGCTTATAGGGGATTGAATTCATTCCTCTTTCCTTCACCAGGAATAAACTGCATGTAGCAGCTAGTGGCTGCTAATCCACACTGTCACCTCCTTGTTCTGGTGGCATAACAATTGCTAAAACACCTGAAAGCATATTTATTAATTCATGTTTATTATAAATATCAAAGTAAATGTCAAATTCAACATTTCATTGGTGGCTACAGGAAGTGGTTAAGTGGTGTTAAATAAAAATGAGATTTTTTTAAATTATTCAGCCATTAGCATTCTTGTGCCAGAAAGAATTACCCCCCAAAACTAGTGATTGTCCTTTAATTATGATAAGAGTCACAAGATGTTTTATTAACATATGCACTGCAGGTCTCATTGAAGTCAGTTCAAATCAAATCCTACCTTGTGTTTAGTTTGAAAAATTAAAGGATTAGTTCACTGAAATCACAAATGAAACGCTGCTTTCTCCTTTATTCTCATCCAGATGATTCAGGG
This sequence comes from Etroplus canarensis, assembly GCA_015106775.1. Taxonomy (NCBI): domain Eukaryota; kingdom Metazoa; phylum Chordata; class Actinopteri; order Cichliformes; family Cichlidae; genus Etroplus; species Etroplus canarensis. Next base: position 72,911 of record VUQH01037823.1, on the reverse strand, counting down.
TTTTTTTTTAATTTAGCCTCCACACAATACAGTGGGATTCTCACATAATAAAAAAGATTTTAAAAAAGAACAGCAACATATATTTCCAAAAACAGCTCTGTTTCTGCAGTACTGTGAGCTCCCACAGTAAAGGTATGAGGATTATCCCCAAACGCATTGCTATCGACTTTGTTGTTTATTGTTTCTGAGCATTACAAATGAAATTGTACTCGCCTCCTTTGCATCGTCACTTTAAGACCTCTGTAAATATTACCAAATCTATCAAGTTGGCCAGAAACCCTAGGAGGTAAAAAGGGAAATATGCATTTTGTGATTTGAGTAAACTAATACTTCAGTAAAGAATTTTGCATTGTATAGCTGCTGATTTTGACTCCTCTTCATTTAGCAGTAAACAACAGTGCCTTAATGCAGTCATCAGCTTATCGGTACAAGTCAGCTAAACTGAACCACAACTCAGCCAGCGGGATCTGTAGGGGGCCCCGTAGCGGAGTTGCTGCTTTGTCGGTCCCTTTGGTAAACAACCGCAAGGGAAGCCTGCTGCCCCCCATTGAGCCCTCCGCTCTGAGACTGAGCTCCGTGGGCTCCGAGGACTTGGCCCAGGTAGGCTGGCTACCAGGGGTGGCAGAAGAGGCCAGCCAGCTCCAGCGGGCCCGTAGCCTACCGGTGAAATACAGATACCACCCCAGTCACTCCAATAACGCCACACTCAGTCAGAGGCAGTGTAAGGGCCACATCCCCCTACCCTCGGCGTGTTTGGCAGGCCTGTACTCAACAACAGTACAACTAAAGCATGTGCTTGCCAGTCTGGAGTGGTTGCATGTGTAGCATTCCTTACTAATGACCCAGTGTGTGCAGCTGTCAGCTGTGAAGCATTAAATATTGAACAGGCCGAGCAAGATGTGAAGGGCCAGTGTGTTGGAGCATCACTCTCAACTGGAAAGCCCCCCTGTTCTTCAACATTTTCCATTATGGTGTCAGTCTTAGACATGCTAGCAGTGCTTGAAATCATGTGTTCATCAGCAGAGGAGCGTGACCTTTGAGACTTTATTAATTTTAATGAAAGCCATCGCAGTTTCTTTGTTTAAAAAAGAAAGAAAAGAAAGAAAATAACAGTTCACAGCTTGAACCATAACTTAAAAGGTGCCCAAGTGTGTTTTTCATGACTTGTAACAAGCTATTCCCACTGAACGATGCCTGTTAAAGCGCTATTAGTGAAACACTTTTCTTGCCACTTGTATTTATTTTACCAGCAAATGCCACAGAGTAGAGTTGTTTTCTTCAGCTGTGATATTAGCTTATAAAAATATTTCCCTGATTACTTTACTCAGGGGTTAAATTTATAATTCGTTTCCCTATGAAGAGCTCAGAGCAGTTTGTGGAAGTGATAAAGACAGTGTCCAAAGGGCATCTCAGCTGTACATAAATCACTCTGGCACAAGGACCAACCTAATTGTATATGCCAAGGGCGCCACTCCCAAGATGAAGAAAGACCAATAATCCCGGCTGGATTCAATAGTGGCTTAACAGCACCCTTATTTGTGGAGTTAGATGCTTGATATTAATAGGTTATTACCTTAATTAAATGAGAATGTGAGTGATTAGTATGAGCAACATTGACACTATCTGTACTAACAAAGGATTGCAAAATGACAGAATCCTAACAACCCTTGAGGTATTTGTGGTGCTACATTACCTGAATGATAAAACTGTTGAGAGGGGGATTACACCAGTTCAATGGATTAGTGTGTTTAGCAAATAAAACCTCACAGATTAGACTTTAGAAAATGGCATGATGGTTGATAATGGCACTACTGCATGTTTGCATCTCCATACACAACCATGCAAATGATGTGCTAATGTATCCTGTCTGCATTATGCAAACATTGGACTGTTTCCTGCTACCCACTAGTTAAATTGTCCTGTCCACTCCATCTTGTTCACCCAACCTCTTTCCACGCTGTCTCTGTATGCACATTATCTCTTTGAATTCACTGACCTCAAATTGTGCTGTGTTGTTCTTTTGATGTCCCTGCTGTGTGATTTTTTTTTTCTCGATTTATGATCATTTCCCCCCATAATTCCGTTTGTTTGGCATTTCATTGCAGTTGAAGAGGACCAACAATCAGCACTATCACCCAAAAAAAAGCAACGTAATGGAGGCATGAGGAATTCTCCAAACTCCTCACCCAAGATAATGAGGTAGGTGGTGCACAGAGTAATATGTGTTTAATTTGAATACACAGATTTTCCATAAATTTTAAAATGCAAATCTGTTCTTTAATGACCAAAATTGCATAAAAATGCAACAAGCTGTGAGCACAGCATTGGTATATTTGTAATGGCAGTGCATTCATTATACTGCAGCAGGACCACTGTTTGTGTTCTATTCAGGAGCTTCTTGTTCTGTTCTTCTGCACTACATGGAATTTTCACTCACCTATTACTTTTTCTTTGATACACTGCTTAGGTTTAGGTTTAGACCCACAAATTACTTGGCAAGGCCTCGGAAAGAAATGTGATTTGGGTCACATTAATCACCCCTACGTACTGAATAAGGGTTGCCTTCAAATGTGACATCAAAGGGTCCTTTGCAACTATTGGTAACTGGTATCAGTAATGCCCTAAATCTTGTGCGCCATGGCACCAATAGCAAAGGCCACCATGGGCGCATCTGTAAGACTCCAGCAGCTCTGATGTGCTGGGAATCAGTGTGGTCTGGTTATGATTAAGGTGTGGGAAAACAGTTGACTTTTTACACAACCAGTAATACACAGAAACCATTTGTGTGTACTTGATTACTCCAGTATTTTCTTTCCTTTTAGCTATACTTTGGTCTGCAGGGGAGGGAAATATTCAGGTTGTTTCAGGGTATTTTTTTAATGCAAAATACATAATACCAAATACCAAGCTGCTCACCAGCTAGCTGCTAACTTTGTCAACTGTATAATCTTGTGCAGGTAGTTTGCAGTAGTTTCCTACTCAGCTTAAAGTCAGAAGGAACACAACACCAAAACAGTATACTGGACACTGTAAAAAAAAAATGTACAGAGCTGTGAGGATCTGCAGGAATGTGATAATCCCCTCTAAGTGTGTAACTATATGCAGCCTCTTTCACATATTCATTTGATCTCTTACTGATGTAAATACTAATTCATGATGCTTCAATGAAATAAAAATCCTTACATTTTAAAAAACAAATACCTGTTTGCATATTGCTTTTGGGAAAAAAAACAATACTGGTTGGACTCAGCAGCATGTTATGGAGAACATCTTAAAGAACAGTTTTCCGTGCTCCTGTTTTCATGGAAAATATGTCAGCCTGGGAGATGAGCTCTATGCCACAAGGTTTCATGTGACACCCACAGACTACAGTTCTTAAACAGGCCTGGCACTAATGACAGCACCAGGCAGTCAGAGAGGCTCTAAAGGATAGATAGCCCAAGGCTATTCATCTATTGTTGGATCCCTCTGAGGCCTTTTCAGCACGTAAGGCCACAGATGATATGTATCATCACAATGAAAGGCGAATTCAAATGCTACCTTGCTTTTATCTTGTCTCGTAAAATTAAATCGGAGTGTATTGATCTTGACTGGAGATAACGCTGTTATTCAACAAGAGCCCATTACAGGGACGATAATAATAGTAGTCATTGTCATTAAGTGCAATGTTATAAGGAAGCCAGGCAACAGGGAAGACCTGAAGCCTTATGTATACAAAGTACAACAGTGCAAATGAAATTTAATTAAACCTGACACATGACTTTATGTTCCCACTGCTAATATAGCTGCAATCTCTTTGACATTTGGAATTCAAACCCAAATATATCTGAATTGTTTAGTACTTTCAGATACCGTACGCATCAGCAACATTCACTTCTCATAAAAATAATTATTTTGTATTATAACTAATGCATACATTACCATTTCTTTTGATGTCTAGCCTCTATTTTTTCAGGTGGGCGTTTGCCCTTGTTTGATTTGGTTCAAAGTGGTTCTAAAGTTGAATCGCTCCAGGTGATATCCAGGCTCTTGGGTAACAAAACCAGGCTTTTGCAATGCTATAGCCATCAGCAAAAAATCAACACACCAAACCAATCCATCTACTTGCCATGCTAATACACTTCAGTACAGGTGGATGTGTTATTTCGTGTAGCGTCTGCTGCCTACACGCCAGAGAGGGATTCGCCGTGGTAGCCTAAGGGATACTTCATTGCAACAAGCAGAGAAAAAACATCTGGGTATATACTATATCAAATGTGTTTTTACAGGACCTGCGGCCTCAAGGCCTTTGTAAATAAGTAATGATCAACAGATTGGCTGTGGGTTTTGAAGAGCAAGCCTTTGTCAGTTTTCATGATGTGGAGGGCTTTCAAAGACTTAGCCTGCTCTCGCTGCTTGTGTTACAAGAAAGTTAGTGTGGTGATGCTGATTTAGAAGATCTACATAATGTGCATGTCTGCCTTCTTCTTTATGGCTCTCACAGCTGTCATTATGCTCCTCTAGAAAACACCTGGCCTTATGTTTTGCGGTAATGATGTGTGAAGTCTTGTCAAACGTGTCATCATAAAGTAGTGAATTATGCTGCTGATCCGTTTGAATCTTTAGAAGAACACAGAAGTGGCACTCACGGATACTTCTGCACTGTTTAGTGAAACAAACCACATGAGAGATCACATGTTTCAATGAGACAGTTCGCTTGGAGTTCCAGCAAACTAACACGACCTGTCTGGAACTTAGCAAAGACGACCTCACTGAAATTAACACCATTTCCAGAGGCTCCTTGATGGGTCATAAGACACATCTAACTGTGGGATGTCATAACACGTTTGGTCACATTGGAGCGCCGTGACATACATGTCATGTCTGCTACAGCACTGCTGAGGCAATTGGCAGTGCAGGGTAGTGACAGGCCGTCATGGCTGACAGTGAGCGATAGCTATCCTGGCAGAGCTCTGCCTCACCAGTCATCTTCACAAGGACAAACTGAAGTGACAGCGGCTCCACTGAGTGAGTGGTGAAACATTTGACTTTTGATGAAATATTTAGCCAAAGTGTAAAACCACTAAATGCTTTCAATATTGACTTAGGGTCCAGTCTCAAGCAGAAATTTAAGAAATTATATGCAATTATGATCATTGTCATGCGTGAATCTGTAAACCTACAGTTTTTCAGTCAAAATGAAGACACCACCTTGAGGCAAAAGTGACGTCTGATTTTAAGCGACAAATAGTGAAGAATCTAAAGTGATCATTGCCAGTATATGACAAAGAACAGCAGCAATGTGAGATAGTCCTTTGGTTTTCAGTATGTTGGAATATTATTAGGTTAAATTTCTTTCTAGACAATAATGCACATACATTGAATAGAGAATTTAATGCATGCACACACTGTCTTTTCAAAATATAGAGAGGTAGAGAAGACATTTCCCTCTCCAGCTACTTAAATTCTTGAAAGGACATCCAGATCTTGCCTAGGGGTATATGAGCCCAAAGGCAGTTTTTTTCGGCTTCGGTCTCTTGGAGCCCGAGGGATGGCAGTTTCAACTGACACTTTCATACATACTTAACATGTTACTTAAGGTACCATTCTTTTAAGGTACTTGCATGGATAAAACAGATGCTCTTCTTACGGGGAGACGACTTGAACAGTTTAAAAGGTTTTGGACAGAGACAGAAGGCTGCTGTCTGGATTTTCAAATGATAACATCTTTAACTTTGAGCTGAATCTGACAAAGTCAATTTAGGACAAAGGGAATTGTGTTGGGCAGTACATTGGCTTGGTACCGCCAGCGTGGCTGTTCATGTGTATTGGTTGGCCCGGCTGATGTTTATGTAGACTTCTTGTGTGTAGCTTTCGTTTCACAATTAAAAGACGTGCAGATAACTGAACTGGAAATTTATACTATACATATATACGCACGTACATACATACATACGCACGTACATACATACATACATATGCACGTACATACTGTACATGCATACGCACAAACTTGATTCAACAGTATGACCCTAAAAAATCATATCACTCTGACCAGAACAAGCGCGATACAAGTGCAGGTACTCATGTTAGGAGACCACTTTAGTGGTCAGTGTTAATGTTCACCACTGCGCTCAGTAAAATTAGTTTATATAGTTCTGATGGTCTGTTTAAACATTAATACCCTTCACTTTGGAAAGCAAATATGGTTGGGCAAATTGCTGAAATATTTAAAGTCTGGTCTGTTAAAGCTTTTACCACGCAGCACACTACGTCAAAAACTGTATGCAGTAAGGGGGCGTAATTGCATCTCCATGCTCATGCCAGTCAACACAGTGTGTTGCTGCCATCTTCTTCCGCCTGGCTGCTGCTGCTGATGTCACTCCGCTTGATGACATGGCAGTTTTGTTGGCATTTCTGCAGATGGCCTCTGACAGGAAAAAGCAAAGAGGGGGGAAAAAAGGGAAGAAAGCAACCTTTTCTGAGTACAAGCAACTTATTTGGAGATTACCAAATAATCTCATGGTTTATTTATGAAATATATGAACAAAATAGTGACTTGTGGTCCTGAAATGTAGTAATTTTTTTTTCAAAGCAACTCCAATGATATTATTTCATTTCTTCTCTTTATCTTTCTGTTTGATTAGACATGACCCACTCCTCATCCCAGGAAATGAGCAGATTGAGAGCATGGACGAGAACATAAAGAAATACGACTCCACAGGGATGTTTCACTGGTGCCCGTCCAAAGACATTGAGAAGGTCATCTTGGTGGGTCCTGCTCCTTCACTTGGCACATGTCATTTGTCTCTGACACTCTTCTCCCCGGTGACAGATGTGTCATGTCACAAAGCACTATCAGAGGTTGACAGGGCACTTAAACACTCTGTAATGAGGTGTTTGACATGTCATTTGCTACATGAGGGCCCTGTACATAGAACAGTTCTTGTACTAATACATATGCCATTTTTCAAATTACTTTCATTGCAGTCCTAAACTGCATTATATATTATTATAAAAGTATTATTTAATTCCTTCACAACAATTTCTTTCTCTCTCAGACACGGAGTGAGGCAGCCATGACTGTTCTGAGCGGTCATGTGGTTGTGTGCATATTTGGTGATGTGAAATCAGCACTGATCGGTCTCCGAAACTTTGTGATGCCTCTGAGAGCAAGCAACTTTCACTACCATGAGCTGAAGCACATCGTGTTTGTCGGCTCCCTTGAGTATTTGAAGCGAGAATGGGAAACTCTTCATAACTTCCCCAAAGTCTCCATTCTGCCCGTGAGTAATTTCAAATGTTTAACTACATCATTTTAAATTAAAGACTTTGTCTTTTAAAATGGCATATACAACTCACTAGCATTAAACAATGTATTTTGTGGAAAAAAAACATGACAACTCATCAGATTAAAGAGGATTTTAACTCCTGGCAATTACATAGTAAGATAAGATAATTTTTTATAGTTATCTTGCTAAGCATTTGGCTAAGAGAAACAATATGGATTTGATTATAGTGGACCTATTATGCAAATTTGTGGCTCCATTTTAAATTTATTACAGAAGGTTCAGTTAGGTCTATATTAAGGATATCCTCTCTCTGTGACATCATGCAGAGCCAAAACTAGAAAACATTGTAGGATACTGTACTGTAGGAGTTTTTGGCTTATAGGGATTACTTGCACATATGCTGACTTTGGTATTTAAAACTTTTGGCCATTCTTAATATCTACCATTATAAGCATCCACCATTATAAGTAGTATATATGTGATAGAATGTGAGGGACCAAGTTAGTTAGGCACAAGGACACAGTGGTAATTTTAAAAAAGATGGGTTTTATTAGACCCAAATATATACAAAATACAAAATAAACATGTGGGTCCTTAAAATAATTCAAATAAATCAAACTGAACTTAGAGGAAATGGTAACTTAACATACAAAAAGAAGTAACTCCAAACTAACCATAAACAAACTGAGATACCTAACAAAGAACAAAAGGAACTTAAATATTGGCTGATCAGACCAGTTTCACAAAAAGTGGAACCAAATCCTAACAAAATATTCAACCATAAAGAAATAAACCAACAGTTAGCTTGTGAGTTAACTTACACTAACAGAACAAAATACAGGATTAAATAAACCCAAACAACTTTGAAATAAAAAGAAAATACATACGTTTAAAATATCTATTTTGCCTTATCTGCCCGTGATAGAGCTGTGCTTGGTATGGTCCAATCAGCACTTCCCAAATAAAGCAGTGCTGTCCCCAGTTGCACCTCTTTTGCTTTTCGCAACACCTGCAGCCTCAGCCACATGGACCGCCCCCAGCACCGGTAAAACAAGAAAAAGAAATTATTATAATTTGCCAAAGTTGAAACCACAAAATGAACTAAATGTGCACACTAACAAATAGAACAATTATATTTCAACAATGTCAGATAAACTAAACTATATTACATACAAATAAAGTGCCGGTGCATGGGGGTTACCAAGTCTTTATAGTTGTGTGGCACGTGCGGTCATCACATAGAATATAAGGAAAAGTAGAATAGGTCTACTTTAAATATTGAGAAGCTTGAGACAGGATGATTTAAAAACTTAAACCTTTGGAGTTGTCAAAGTCCTGAGTTATGTTTTCTAAACTGGCAACTGCAGACAAGCATGATGACTTTTTCCAGCATAAGATCCATTTAGAGTGGAAAAAAGTAGTAGCAGTATTTGGCAAAACAAGCAGCATACATATGAATTTGACGAAAAGGGGTGTGTCTAGAAGAGGGGCATGAGGTGGCACTGGCCCATCATGAAATGTGATTGGCCCCTCTGGTGACACAATGCCTATAGACCAGAGTACCATTAAGCTTACAATGCCCAGTACCACTGAATGAGAGCATGGATAGCAGCAGTAGGACTGTAACTTAGTTCATTTAGTCAAGTACTTGACTGAAGTACAGGTTTAAATTATTTGTAATTCATTCAGTTATTTCCATGTTGTGCTACTTTCTGCTTTTATTCAAAAAATATTTTGGTTGAAAATATTGTAATTTCTACCTCATTCCATTTATATTGAAGCTTTAAAAGCTATAAAGTTATGTATTCTTTCACAGATAAATTGTATCCTCATAGATTAAGCTACCCAGCAATGCATAAGTAATTAAAATCAGCAATAGCTGCAATGTCAAAGAGATATGGACATCAATGAATTCATAATTAAGATACAAAAATATAATAAACATCAATATGAAAGTGACATTCTACATAATGAGTCTGTTTACTTCAAGTACTTAACACATTTTGATTATATACAGTAACTTGTACACTATTAAGCTACTTATGTAGGATTATAAGCTTAAAATGAAGTAAAAAGTTTAACTATACTCTTTCCACTTTGCACACCATTAAACATTTGTTTAAATTCTTGTGTGGCACTACTTTTCACTTACTAATTCAGTAACAGGACACAGTGCTGCACATGGGCCTGAAATTCGTGCCCAATGTTTTCTGTTCCGATTTTCAATAATGATTTTATTTCTGATTACATACTCTGATTTTGTACCCCACACCACACCCCCACCATGTTCTTTGTCTCCCTGTGCCACCCTGTTTTAAAAAATCCTAGCAACACACCTGAACATACATGTTTGAGAACTGTAGTTTTTTGATTTATTGCTTGTATCTCCAAGGTGAGATAACTAATTCTCTCCTTCACTTGTTTTCAAAGGGCACACCACTGAGTAGGGCAGATCTGAGGGCTGTCAACATCAACCTCTGCGACATGTGTGTCATTCTGTCAGCCAATCAGAACAATATTGACGATGCATCACTGCAGGACAAAGAATGCATCTTGGCGTCACTCAACATCAAATCTATGCAGTTTGACGACAGCATCGGGGTCTTGCAGGCTAATTCTCAAGGTAAGGAGCGGCCCTATCATAGTTCACTGCACTGCCTGGAAGGGACAGGGTCCTGGCACAGAGAATATTCCTCATTGGGTGCTGCTTCGCTGACCTGGTGTCACTGCGTTTGACAGTAAACCCAGCTGACTATTCCTCAGGTTACTGTAACAACTGGTTTCTTCACAAATCTAATTGGTGGCAACAAGCATAGTGTTGGCACAAGAGCTTACCTGGCTTACACATAATTTTTTGATGTCTGGGATTACTTTGTAAGAATAATGTGTGTATAATTTATTAATATTGCATGTTATAGCTTTCTAAATGGCATTTGAAGCACTCAGTTAGCTTAAGATGGTCTTCAATAAGGGTCATTGTGTGCACTGAGAGAAGTGCTTTTAGAAACCTTTTGACCTGAGGAGAGGAAAAAAATCTGCCAATTTCATTATTTCTCTAATACATGTATGACCTCACGTGATGCTTAGTCAGCAGTAAATGATGGATGTCAAAACATGGCCTATGTATAATACATACAGCATCACTGATTTAATGTGCTTACTTGTCAGTCTGAGGAAAGCAAGAAATGTCAAGTCAATTTGGATTCAATCTTGCATCACTTATTTTCTATTTCATGACCCCATACTGTACATGCGGTTTTTTTGTGCATGTTTGTAAAATGTTTCTGTCTCCATATATGCACATGATCAAAGGGAAACAAAATGAACAGTATACCACATCTATTATATTGTATTAGTCCTTGTCAAGAATATGGTAACACTGCACTCAGCAACTTTATGCTTTACCAGTGGCTGCAAGTCGATGAAATAGCCCCAGTGTATTAGATCTGCTGATATGCCTTTATTGTAACCTCTGATAAAGCACTGAATACTGCATTAAATGACATGTTTTATGTTATGTGTGTCCATTAAGGCTTTACACCACCAGGGATGGATAGATCATCTCCAGAGAACAGTCCAGTCCATGGATTAGTAAGGCAGACCTCTGTCACTACTGGAGCTAATATTCCCATCATAACAGAACTAGGTATGGTTTGCAGCTGCCTATTTGTGTCAGATGATTGATACGCTAGCTGTACTGCTGCATGTTTTTTTCCAGTGAAGTATTTGTAAATGAATGTGAAAAACACAAATTATGCAATTAGAGGTTGTCAGCGCTTTTTATTGACTGTACTAAAAGTGGAGTTTTTTTTATGTTTTTGCTTTGTCCCTTGTTGACATGTCCCAGTAACTGTTTTTCCTTAACACTTGTCTAGCGCCATTAGCAAAGCCAGGCAAAAAACTGCCTGTGATTTCATTCAGTCAGGATAAAAGCAGTGGGACCAGCATACAAATGATAACTGAGCTGGGTAAGAAGTGCCTCTGTCCTGTACTGCAGTGTCGTAACTGCTGCTGCCTCCATATCAGCTTTCTTTTGATTTCTCTTGCTGCACAAGAGGCTCAGTCCATTCCCATGGCATCACTTTGAGCACATTTTACCCTTGGTTCTGGTTGAAATTGCCTGTCTTGTTTTGGCTCCCTATCTCAAAGCAAAATTTTTCCCTTTTATTTTTCTAAGAATTACAGGGTCTTTGATCCCTCAGAAGTCCTTGTGGCTGTTTTCATAGCATCTTCTGTCGGATCACATTCTCTGGCCCGTTCCCTTCTTTCATCTCAGCCCTGTCGATATGACTGACATTTATTTCTGTCCTCACAGAAGAAGCAGCTCTCCAACTAAATTTTACATCATTACTTTCTTCCAGCTACTGCATGTGTTTTTGTGCTCAAAGACATCTTTAAAGAAGGTTCTGGGGCAATGTAGTACTTTCATTTGACTTGACATGCAAGTACAAGTAATTGGAAGTTCTGTCTTGGATTTACAAGACAAACAATGGCATAATGGTGTTACTGATATTGACCTCAGGAGGACTTTGAGCTGAGGCTTGGAACTTTGACAATATGCATGGTGTCATGAGTGTGCATGAATGGCCTGGATATGGAATGTGGCAGAGACAAATTGGCCACAAGGCTGAATACAAATACCAGACACATTGTCATTTTAGTTTCTTTAAAGAAACAAAAAATTTTCTCAAAATTTGAAACTAAGAAATTGAGGAGAATGTGTAAAGTGTTTGCCAATTTCTAATACAGTCCATATCTGCTGCTACTGATTGTTATGCACAACCGCTGTACTTTTGTGGCCTCCTCCTTACGTGAAGCTATGCTTTTTCAAATCAAAAACAATTCTGATCTGGATTTAGTGTGTGGTTTAAAAAAAACAAGCAGAATTTAAACAGCTAAAAATGAACATTTTCCCTCCACAGTGAACGATTCGAATGTTCAGTTCCTGGACCAAGATGACGACGATGACCCAGACACAGAGTTGTACCTCACTCAGCCTTTTGCCTGTGGGACAGCATTTGCAGTCAGTGTGCTGGATTCCTTAATGAGTGCGGTAAGTCAGAAGTGATTTAGCCAAGAGATGAATCTGTAGATATGAAATTATGATGTAGTTTTTATCAAGACATATAGCAGAATCCCTCCACTAAACCTCAAAAAACCCAATAATAAAGTAGGCACACTCTGCTCCTCTGTTAAAAGAATGAATGACAAGACTGGAACTTGTACAAGGCATGATGGCTTCATTTGTCTGCCTTTCACTTTGAGTGAGGTTAGAACAAAGCTGCCTTCAAGTGTGCTCCAGTGTAGACAAAGGTAATGCTACCTAATGGACAGCCCTCATCCATCATCTGAGTCAATAGTGCTGTCAGCAGCCAAGGGAGATGTCACGGTGCTGTACAAGCAGGGGGAGACAAGAGACTGCAGTGCAAAGAAAAGGAGAGACATTTGCCCTTGTTAAAATCAGCAAAGCAATAACTGCTTGGGATAAGAAAGATAACAATTACAGTTACAATTTTAAGTTTAATTTGTAGTTTATATGTAGGTGATCTTTGTGTGTGTGTGTGTGTGTGTGTGTGTGTGTGTGTGTGTGTCTTATATAAAGCTAAATAAATGTCTGGACAAGTATGAACAAGGACTCGTTGCTCTGATGGAAGGAGGAGTAACCTGCAGTAACTGGATTCTCCTGTCTTTTCACTCAGTGTGCAGAGCAATGTGAAGCGACAGAGCAGGGTTAGATAGTGCCGTTCAGTCTGGCTGGCATGTTGAGGACTTTCAGTTGTGACTTTAGTAGCATTTGCTTAAGGATTCACCCCCCTCTAACTTCATTCCTTCAGACATACTTCAATGATAATATCCTCACCTTGATCCGGACGCTGGTAACAGGCGGGGCGACACCGGAGCTGGAGGGGCTGCTGGCAGAGGAGAATGCATTACGGGGCGGCTACAGCACACCACAGACCCTGGCAAACAGGGACAGGTGTCGCGTGGCACAGCTGGCCTTGTACGACGGGCCCTTTGCCGACCTCGGGGTAAGTGATTGGTCTTGTCACCTGAGGGCTAAGGACATCTTTGTCAGTTTGTGTTGTGGAAGCTGCTGTTACTGAAGGATTCAGAGTAATGGGAGGGCTGTGATTTATAGCTGAGATAAGTAACATAGATGGTGTCTCTAGAAATAGCTTAAATTGGATAACAGAAATAAATAAAAATTTAGACTTTTATAATTATAATGGTGATCATCAAGTCTTTTCGTATTTAGTCAAGATGTCAATTTTAGCTTTATAGTTGGTGGATTGCGAAAAACGGTAGGTAGCCATTTTTAATATGTCATTGAGTTTAAAACAGGAGAAAATAATGATTAAAAAATTCACATAATGTTATAAAATGCATTTAATTACAATCATCAGAATCAGACTACTTTATTAATCCCAGGGGGCAATAACACACTTTGTTCAAGCTCATAAACAAAATGCTGTTATGACAGGATTTCTCATCATCAACAACAAAGCTCTATAGTTCCTGCATTAGCAATAGTCCAAATACAACCAGGCTTGCAGACCTTTTTACTAACTTAACTCTACTGCTACAGTATGTCCTTATTGATATTTATGTATGCTGAACAGAGTCCTTATAATGCCAGTAATTTCCCCCTGGGATTAATAAAATATTCTGATTCTGATTCTGAAAAGCAAAGCTCATGAGGCCCTGTCGTATTAGAAAGTGGCACAAAAAAGCAAGCTGGCATTGTTAGTTATCTGTTGGGTTCTACATGACGGTGCTTTAAAAGCCATTTGTATCAGGTAAGGACTGAATGATATCACTTCAAAACTGATTTTTGATGTGTGAGATCTACAGTCATGTGAAAAAGAAAGTACACTTCTTTCGATTCTAAGGATTTATGTATTGGGGCAAAATAAAAAAAATAATCTGATCCTTAGTAGGTCCTAATATCAGATAAATAAAATGACAGGTGAGCAACAACACATGACATATTGTGTATTCTCATAATTTATTTAACACAAACTGAGCCCAAATGCAGAAGCAGTGTATGAAAAATTAGGTACAGCCTTACTGCTTTCATAGGAAGTAAGAGGCTAAATAGATGCCAAGTGCTACTAATTAAAGGCAACTGATCAAGTGATCATCGTAAGTGTGACCACCTCTATAAAAGCAGAAGTTTTGGCAGTTTACTGGTCTGGAGCATTCTGGAGTAGACATCCCAGAAAATTCAGCCCAAGGTCAGACTGTGTAATGCTCAGAGAAACTGCAAAAAACCCCAAAAGTTACATTTAGACTCTCTCAAGGTCTCAATTCTCAATTCAATTCTTTTATTCTCCACATGTGACCCCTTTAGGAGTAGAAGAGAAATGCAATACAAGAAATACCTCAGTTAGCATGTTAAATTTTAAATTTCATGACAGTACAATTAGAAAAAGATTGAATAAATACGACTTGTTTTGAAGGGACACCTGGCGAAAGCCTCTTCTCTACAATCAGAACATGACAGCATGGCTTAGGTTTGCAAAGTTGCATCTGAACAAAGCCCAAGACTTCTGGAACAATGTCCTTTAGACAAATGAGACCAAAGTGGAGATGTTATGCCATAATGCACAGCACCACGACAAAATTCAAACACAGCATATCAGCCTGCACACATCATATGAACTGTGAGAGATTGATAGTCATAGCAAAAACAATTAGTTCCAGCTATTGCTGCTAGAGGTGGTTCTATTTCTTAGTTATTCACACAGGGCTTCTTCATTTTAACTTCATTTCTGTTGAATAAAAATAAATTAAATTAAATTAATAACGGAACCAGAACAGATGAACAACAGGAACAGCAATTTGTTGATGTTTGCTGTGGTTCATCTGAGGTGAACATCTTAGAAACTGTTAAGGACCAGATGATTCTTTTTTTACTTCCTGATATGTCAAAGCTTAGAACTGAAAGAGGATTTGCTTTTAGTCATTTTATGGTCACGTCATAAGGGGTATCCAGTGTAAAAACTGTGCCAAATTACCAATGTGGAATTCGTCCACTATGGTGACCCCTTGGAGAAATACAAGGGAGCAGCCAAAGGTGCTTCATTTGAGGGTGGTCAGGGTCAGTTTTTAACCTTCAATTAACAGTCAGCAGTAAACAAGCAGACAAGGGGAAAGACACACTATACAATGTGTAACACAAACTCCATTTTAAGAATTTTATGTGTTTCCTTTTATCAAAATACAAGTTTTGTACTAATCCAGCCTGTGTAACTGTCTTTCAGGATGGTGGTTGTTATGGTGACCTATTTTGTAAAGCCCTGAAAACATATAACATGTTGTGTTTTGGCATCTATCGACTACGAGACGCACATCTAAACACACAAAGTCAGTGTACCAAACGGTATGTGTTCTTGCATTTCGAAACTCAAAACTAAAATCCAGATACAAAGGTTTTGTGAATAAAAATCACTTATACTTTACTATATTTATAACAGGCCACCCATCTGTTCCCTTTCTCCTCCAGATATGTCATAACCAATCCACCGTATGCATTTGAACTGGTGCCCTCAGACTTGATATTCTGCCTGATGCAGTTTGACCACAATGCTGGCCAGTCTCGAACCAGCCTCTCCCACTCATCTCATTCATCTCATTCTTCAAGCAAAAAGAGCTCCTCTGTCCACTCTATTCCCACCACCAACCGCACCAACCGAGCCAAAAGCAGGGACTCACGAGACAAACAAAAGTATGTGCCCTTCTAAAGCTCTGTGACTGTCTATGTCCGTGAACAGTGCCTGCCAACAGTGTTTGTCTTGTTTGTCCAAACAGACTTTAACACGTCTGGGTGTCAGTGTGTGTATGTTTGTCTGAATGTGCATGTATGTGTCACTTGTATGTCTTAGTTTGTCTTTAACAACACATTTTAGTACAGACTGGTTTTCGTCTTTAGCAGAACTGGCTAATAGTGCAGGTCTAAGCATGAAACCAACAAGAACTTCTGTCCTACACGGAGCCCCCTCTGGACTGAGCATTTTACTGAAGTTTCTTTTTATTCATTAGCACTTGCTTTGTTTTTTCTCTCCATTCTTGTACATTTTTATGCCAAGAACAACAGTAATCTACCAAGGTTATGAATAATTTTGTCATTCCTGATTAGTGGAGGAATGGTATTTTTTTTTATGACATTTTGTCTTCATGTGAATGTATTTTTTGATTTTTGAATTTCAGAAATGCATCCGAACCCCGATCTGCAATTAAAATGTCTTCATTTTAATTGCAGAGGCATTTTGGAATAAACAGATAACATTCTGATTAGCACACTTTGAGTCAAGTGCATATGTAGATCAGGGTCTCTACAACTAAGATTAATTCTATCCAGCTAAGTACTGACCTTGCTTTAGTCCAAGTTTTATTTAATCTATTTAAATAATGTTTCAGTTTAAGGATACTTTCTCCACTGTTTTCAGGCCAGTTTTTTTTTTAAATTTAACTACAGACCTTACCTGCACACACAGACCCACCTCTAGTAACATTCTTCTAGTGTAGCACAGTGCCACTTGAGTTAAAATATGGAATAAAGGAGGACTGTTACATGTGTGACACTGATGAACACATTATACTGCACGACAAAGTATTGCCTTCAGGCTAGGAAGTGACAGACATTTCACAACCTCCAGCTTTACTCTGCTTTCTTGTTTTAATATCTGGCACCTCTGTGATAATGGTCACTGAGTCTCTTTCCACTTGTAGCATTCCAAGTTTTGCTCTGCTGAAACTTGCTTTTGTTTAATCTTAAATGAAAGCTGAACCTCTTTGTACTCAACTGCACTAAATAACATGTCTTAAAAGCTCATGTCAGTGAAATCTTGCACATCATGTCCTCTTAATGCCTTTTGATTTCCATTAAAAAGATATACTTTTAGTTGAATGTTATTTGCTACCATGAACTATTAATTATGTCAAGACATTTTGCAAGTATAAAATGTTGCATTTCTTAATAAAGTTTCACCCACACTATGTGAATGTCACATTTCAGTTATATTCCACGATTGTTAAATTTTGTAGAGACATTTTCGTGTATTATGATTGACACTTTTATTACCAGTAATTACATTGGTAAACTGAATCATTAATTCTAAACAGTGCTGCAAAGTGGCTGAGTAACTGTTGAAAGTCAAGGTTCAATGAAGTAGACAGACTCACACTGTCAGCATATGGTGTAATAGCTGGCATCACTGTGGTTTTTCTTTAAACAAGTATCTTGCACCGGCAGCAAATGAATCTACGCTCCTTATGGCTTCTTACTGCTAAGGCAATCAAGGCTCTGCACCTTACTGAAACCTGTGGACTCTTCAGTTGCACTGTAGCTGTTGTCAGTGACATGTTGGCCATAACTAAAGGGAGGTAGTTCCACTGTGGAGGTTCTGGACATCAAGTGTCAGCAGGATGCATGGCTAATGTTTCCTGTTAGATTTTGGTTTTCTGAATTTCATTACTTTAGCCAAATTTTCCTGGTTGACCATCACTCTGCCTTTGGCTTTACCTGGTCTGTCTGACTACTCCAGTTTACTTCATCTGTTTGTGATCAACTTACAGCTCCATCCATTGTGTGTTCAAGACACAAGCAGCTGACTGGACGATACCACATAGATAAGTCATCAAGCTTTGATACGGTACCACATATAACTACAACCAGTGTTTATACATTACAAGCATCGGCTTATTTAGACTGTGCCGATCATTTTTCACGGTTGCTGCCCTCCCCTCCCTCACTCTCCAGGCTTAAATCATAGACTGTTGTTTGCTATACAGGCTAAGAGCAGCGTAAACCTCCATCTCTGAAGAATTCCCTCAGCCATCCAAACAAAATTTTGAGCATATTAATGCACATTTATTAGTATCCCAAAATGCAGCTGGCTCCTCTTACCTTAGGCATCTCTAGAAAGTACACAATCCAGTTCCTATCCACACACATGCAAATTTGACTGCAGTTTGCAATATAGCAACATGACAGATGTAAATCATTACACTGTACAAGAAGACAGAGAGTCTGACCCAGTTTTCAGTCATTTCCACTTAAGGGTTGTTCTCCATAGACCATAACATGGCCTAAACATATGTACATTTATTGCCAATCAAATAATGATCAAACATTCATGCATTAATAGCACAATGAACTGAAAAATCACCTTTTTTGGAAAGCTATTCACCATCACTCAGTCTATCCTCAGTCCCCAAGATCGTTGTCTGTGAGCCAAACCCTAGTGCACACACTACCACGTGGTAGACAAATGTGTCCCATGTTGTTGGAGTACCAACACGTAGTATACTGAACCTGCACTTTCAGTGTACCCCAGTGCAACTTCACAGTAGTGTTTAGAACACTCCATGGTTTACTTCTGTGCCATTTTCAGGACAGTTATTTGTTTTAGAGTGCCTGTAAGTTGGCATAATATAAGCAATAAAATTAAATATCTAAACTGTCAAAATCACTAGGGGGAGTTAATTTTTTAAATTTACAGTGCTGTGCAAAAGTCTCGAGCCACTTAATGTAAATACAGTACATCAGGCAAAAACAGTGTTTGTCCTCTGAGCTTGAAAGCTAATATTTGATATGAGCACTTTTATTCTTCAACACAGCCTGAACTCTCCTGGGGAAGCTTTCTTGTCAGTAATTTTCAGGAATAATTCTCCAGGCTTCTGGAAAAATGTTCAAAACCTCTTCTTTGGACAGTCGACTGCCTTGTGTTCTGTTGTTTGTCAAGATGATCCCACACTGCTTCAATAATGAATTCCTTTCATCACTCCATAAAACCTGTTGCCAGTGATTTTCAGTCCAGTTCTTGTGTAATTTGACATACCTCAGCCCTTTCTCCCTGTATTCCTTCCTTAATAATGGCTTCCACTGAGGTAATTTCTGATAAAGTTTCAGCAAACAGTAGGCAGATCAAGTGAAGGGGCCAGCTGCATCTGTCAGGTCATTGTTGGATTTCTTCCTGTTTCTTATGTACATGACTTTCAGATACTGTTCATCTGCTGCAGATTTTTTACGCCTGCCACTTCTTCTTTGCCCTCCACTTGTCCAGTTTCCTCAGATATTTTAAGGACACACAGTTTATAATGCCAGTGCCACTGGACTGAAAGTGATTAAAAAAGCAGCCAATGTCCAAAGAAAAACTTTGGAAAGCCTTGGAAAACCAGGAGAACTATTGCTCAAGACAACCTCAAAAATTACAAGAAATTCTGGCTCCTTGGAAGCAAATGTAAAGAAATGAGGGCTGGATTAAGATGTTTGCACATTACTGCATATGTAATACATGTGAAGATGGTATAGAAGATGGGCGCACAGAAGGTTGGTTGGAGAAGTCCTGTTGATGAGCTGTGAGCTGTGGCTTTGTTGTTGCCTTCTTGGTGTTTTGATACCAGAAAAGACAAATGAGGGATGGATTTGACTATGAAACAGCATACACAACACGCTCATTAGTTATCACAAGTCATTGGCACTCCCTGGAAATCCTCCTTTCTGATTCTAATAATGATTATAACTTACAAAACAGACTTCATGTTTTACATATTCTACATGTTTTATTCAGTATGACTTGTAACCACAGATTGAGATTAAGTCAGAACGTATTTTATGAGGTCATAGAGCAAAGAAGCTGAGGGCTGTTTTCCCAAAGACTTCTATACAACCAGAAGTCTTTTTGGAACGAGAGAAGTCATCCCCTGCTGGCCATTAAAAGGAATGAAGGTTTGAGGAACATCTGTATTGAGTCCACGTTTCAGACCTGGAAACCACACCGATCTTTTATATTGTCTACAAGTATGCTTATATGCTCCATTTACTAATTTTACTCCTGTTTGTTTGAGCCTGAAGTACTGATTTGTTCAAATCACCCAAGCTGTTTGCCACGTTCAGTACTTGCATTTGTGTTAATTAAGAATGTCATTAATCCAGCCTGTCCCAGTGAGTCCTGATGAACCTTCAGCGCAAAATGTCTTAAGGAGCACATAGGCCTGGTTACATTAACTGAACATATGTTACAAAAGAAAGAACATGACTACTTAACAACAATGTACAATAAATATGGGTACAGGAACAGACCATAGTATTCCCAGATTGGATGGACTGTAGATTTGGTGGATCAACTTGCATAATTATCTGTCACTGAGTATAATGATATTACAATTACTTTACTGTTATTAACACACTCAATGGACTTTGCAGAATTGACAGGGAGGTATGCATTCTACAAGTATTCTGTATGTAAATGCTCACTATCACAGTTACAAGCTTTCTATGGTTAACAATGTCTGCTCATTCACAATAAATACTGGACATTTTAGAGAAATGCATTTTATAAGCCACTGTATTAGTTTGATTTAAACATTTGGTTAATAGGCTGCATGTTGGTTATTGGGTTTAAATTTCCACCTGAAACGGGGACATCTTTTTAAAAACTGCTTTAGGAAAAGGCATGGATAAACTTTGGCTGTTTGACAAATACTGCTGTGGCAACAAGCATAATATTGGCAGTTAAAGATTTTCTGCCATGGTCTGTGTTGCGTTTCTTTATTTTTTGATTAGTTGCAACCTACTGTTTAACCTGCTCTAAATCCATATGTGATGACATCATCTGCTGTTTTTATGCCTCTGATCTTCATTTTGTGCATTTTCTTTTATTAGTGGTCACATTAGTACTTTTCCACTTAGCTTACATGTAGTGTACTACTTTCTTTTTTAAGTGCAACAAGGATGAATAGAGTGAGCCACGGTATAGAAATGAATGATTATGCATGATATTAAATAATGCACTGAGCACGGTCATGTCCTTGCTGACATTTTGCTCCCTGAATGAAAGCCAAGTAGTTTAGCATTTCCAAATGAGTGCGTCAGACCTGCATGGCTGTGACCTGTGCAGCACAGCTCACAGCAGGTTTGACTGTAGAATGTGTGATTGCAACTGAATGGTTTGATGCTACTTTATGTTTCACTGTATCATGTCCTGTTGGATATTTTATTACTGCCATATGTGTTGATGTACTGTAGTATAAAGCCTTGGGTCATGCTGATGAAATCGCATGACTATGGACATTGCCAAGTGGATGAATCACAATGTACAATGATTATCCATTTCCCTCTTTAACAAAAGAAAGTTGCATCAAGCCTGAAAAAGCTGTATATAACGATTTTGAAATTGGAAGTCCTGCATTAACTTCTCATTTGGTACAGTTTGATTGTATTGTAAGGTTTATAAAGACTTATACGTATATATTTAAAAACAACAACAACAAAAAAAACAACTTTTTAACCATAAGATGAATGATATTAGAGAGAGGTGAAAACTAGGACAATTAGATAATCAGTACTATTTACCTGCCACTGGCAACTTAATTGGAGCATATTTATTACGTGTTATAATTCCTCTCTACAGCAACAATTCAGGCAAAAATTGCTTTTTAAAGTATAAAATGTCCTGCCAATGGTATTAGTATATATAAAACACAAGTAAACCATTTTAATGACACTGAAATCATAAATGACCTCCATGTAGCATTAACTGTCTGATGTCCCTCCTTTTTGTCTCTATATGATTTTGACTCTTTCTCAGAAAAGACATGGTTTACAGATGAGCAAGAGAATACCCACCTGAGGACCATACAGATCAAGCCTGTGAATACTCTCACTGTCAATCGCATCTGTCAATATAAATCCACAAGCAGCTTGATTCCGCCTGTCAGAGAAGCAGAGCACGAGTACTGAGTTCTGGACTCCCAGAGGACTTATCGCATATGCGTCTGTCTGGATTTGGGACATGTCCTCATCTGCAAATCACAAATCATTTACATCTTATAAGGCAAACATAAACTGCTTTCTCCATTTACATCTGCAGCAAGTTTATTTTCTGAACAGATTTATGTAATCAACATTAAAGACAATCATAGTCAAATATCATAGTCACTCAGCTATTAGTTTGCACAGCTAGTCTTTAGCAGTGGCCAGACTCCATAACTTTTTGGTTATATTTTGGGGAATGATGGTCACTTCAAGAAGAAGAGCAATGTAAAAAAGAAAAAAACAACTATAATTAATACTGCTAAAAGGGGTGTTTATTAGGATTACTGGATCATGTTTTGCAATTGTAAAAGCTGCCTTCTTAGCTGTGTATGAACAACTACTACTACTTCTGCATTTACTTTATCTGATGTTGCAGAGTTAGCCTGTACAGTATGTTAAGATGTGTATTTTACACCCAGCTGCAACCCCACCACAATGGCATTGTTAGTGACTGACTCTCAGTGATTCCTTTGCCATTTGGAGCTAATTCACAACATTTGTGACAGTTATGATGGCCAGTGTCCATATGTAAATGGCATTTGGGTCCAGCCTTATCTGAATCCATTTATGTTTGTCTTATTTTTGCCTTTTTCAGTTGTTATAAATGTTTTCATGTCGCTATTTCGAGTTGCAATGTCCAAAACCCAAGACATGTTAACAAGTATCTGCATCTGCAAATTTCTCCAATGATAAAACATTATATTTTTCCTCCTTTTTTTCAATAGCCAAATATGATAGAGCTGTTTTGTTAGTTACATTATAAATCAACCAAAATCTTCAAGTTTAATACACTATAGAGAGCTAAGCCAAATACTATGATCCATATATGATATAGCTGTAGGTGAGGTGAATGTAAAAGCCACATATCGCATAAAGTGGGCATCTTTTAAGTCCTCCTTTGGCTGTAAGCACTGCCTGACACAGGATTGTCTTGGAGGCTGTTAAGCAACTTGTATGCTCTCCATGACCAATCTTAATGCCATAATCAGACATGCTTTTTGTTGATACATGAAGAACAGCTCTATCATTTAAAAAAAAGCATTTTTGGCTATTTGTTTGTTTGGATTACTTTCTGTTGGTTTACCACCTCAGTGACTGATTACATATATTTTATATGCACTTATATCTGATAAAGCAATTTGTTTCTGTTCAGTAGTACAGAATGCAAAGTGTGGTGTTATTAATCATGTCTTATTCAAATAATGGATCATAGCTATACTGGCACTGTTGTCACTTTACTTCAGGATCAATTTTAAAAAAAAAAAGAAAAGGCAAACAGTACTCTGTGAATTTCTCAATACACAGATGAATCATAACAGTCCAGCCTAGGATTTGTGTTGGATATAAAATGAGAGAGGTTGTGACATTTTTACTGGCACAGAGAAAATCCAAGCTGTCCATCACTCAGTGCCAGTAATGTGCCAGGCAGTGCTGAAGCCAATGGAGGACTCGAGGAAGACCCACTGCTGCGAAAAGAGGCTTCTAGCTTAGCGTTCATAAAAATTAACTGAGAATAACTTCAAGTGTCGTGAACAATTTGAAAAGTCTTAAGTATTTTTGAATGATCCATCATCAAGAGCCTGAAAGCAATTTGGTTACATGTAAATCTGTAAAACTTAATGTGAAGTATTTCTTTCTAGTGTTTCTTGTTTGACAGTACCTGTGGGGTTGAGAGACATTCAGCATTGCAGTCTAGTCTGTATTATTTTGTGCATTTTTAGCACATTGACAACACCAGTACCAAGTTGATATTTCTGACTATGTCATAATACACAATAAAAACTGTTTATTGTCTTGTACAAATAGGCTGTATATAAATTGTACATGATTTCATTTTGTATTTTCACAAATTAAAAGCAGATGTATTGTGTTCTATAATATGTCTTGTGTTTTAATTTTCTCACATCTTTATAGGAAGTGTTGATCTGAGGTTTTACACACACACACACACACATTCACAAAAATTATACTAGCTCTGCTTTGATAAGTCCATGCCGTTTTTGGTTGCCAGACTGATCATGTGACACAGAACACCTCGCTGTACCCCCTGGATAATGGCTGATAAAAACACACTCCACATTCTCACCTTGGGGATGGAGAAAGCCCATCATCTTGCTTGTTAACGATTTTACACACCACAGCACTGTGGGAGACTGTCAGCATGCCAATAATATTTACAGTCTAACACCTCGCAGAGAGGCCGCTGATTTCCCTGATCCTCCTGCCAACAGCAGTGTCACCTCTTCTTAGTAAACAAACACATCTAACTATCAAACCAAAAACAGTCTGTGTACTGTATATATAAACTATAAAAGATTAATGGATTTTAAGAAAAGGTTTTCTGCAGTGATTTACTAATTATAAATGAGCTGTCTTTCAAATTAATCTGACACTTGTCTTATTTTAATTACATGTAATAATCAACCAGTATCGCACAAAAGGCACCCAGAACAGCACTGATTGGTTTGAGAACCTAAAGTGAGTCAAGGATTGAGGTGTCAGTGATACAAACTCAAATAATCTCATTGGCTCAATGAGGACCTTATACAAAATCTAATTATTGTGTCATCTAAACATAAAACATCATGTTTTTTAACAGCCTTACCAAGGTGGCTCAGATTTCATGGCGACTTAAGATCAGAGTTTTCAGTTATTACTCTGTCATTTTGGGGGCACAAGCCCCTCTTACCATGGAGGGTTGCATCAGGAAGGGCATACGGTGTAAAAACCTCTGCCAAATTACCAATGTAGATTAATCCGCTGTGGCGACCCCTTGGGGAGAATAGAAGGGAGCAGCTGAAGGTACTCAGTCATTTAGAACATTTCCATTTAATGCTATTTTAATTCAAAACCAGCTCTTCTAGCTTACAGTTCCCCACAATTCATGAGTTATTGTAGCATGTGAAGGACAGAAAGAAAGTGATTAGCTTTCTTGACATTAGTTGGCAGTATTGCACAAACAAATGAGAATTAAAATCCAACGAGAAAAGAAGGAGGCTCACAAGCAATCATGTCTAGGATACATTATTCTGCACGAGTACTGCACGAATGCATGACCTCAGGAGTATTATGGCCACATGGTCAGTTGTAACTATAGCTATAGAAAGCTTGAAAATATGTGAACGCATCAGAATGTCATAGTGTTGACCCTGTTAGTATAATGGTGATAAGATAGCATCAATCAATAGCTCCTTCCATGATTATAAGCAATAAAAACATGACCATCACCATCTAATAGGATGCAAGTGGTATAACAACTGTGGCGAAGCCATATTTTAAGCAATCACAGAGCTATTAGCAGTAAGCCTGCCATCCAAAATAAGAAACCTGGCTTGTATGATAGAAATAGCAAATACAGAACTAGGTGATTGCTCTGTTATCACCTGCCAGGTCCCAATGCTATGTTTACAAAAAAAAAAAAAAATAAGTACCTTTCGGCAGCTTCCTTGTATTCTCTACCAAGGGGTTGCCACAGCAGATTAATCCGCACTGGTTTTATGCCAGATGCCCTTTCTGACACAACCCTCCATGGTGAGAGGGGCTTGTGTCCCCACCTGGAATCAAACCAGGGACCTTTCACTTCAAAGGTAAGTGCCCAAACCACTACGCTACTGAGGACACCGATGCTATGTCAACACCAAAGCCCTAATTATTGAGTGGCCCTCATTTAGCTTAAGGCATTATTAGTCTGTAAAGAAACCTAAGGATGGAAGTTATGTATAGATGCTAGAGACACATACAAACACCCATTTTATGAACTTTACCATCCAGACAGTACTCTGAGGAGCAGCAATTTTTGTAAAAATGGAAACGTGCACCTAAAATTTGAAATAGGACCTTAACCTTGAGCACAGTTTGGCTGAAGGAGGAGCAAGTCTTGTTAAATGACTGGATGAGCTAAAAACGGCATTTCTGGGTGACCACAAACTTTTGAGCATTTGTATATTTGTGCTTAGGAGGAAATATATACATGTAATTTTAGACCATGATACTCTTCATTATTAATACTTTAAGTTTTCCGCCAGTCAGAGACAGTCAGTCATGAATTAAAATGTATGTAAAAGTTATTTTGCAAGCCAGGAGAAAACCTAAAACATTTAGATGCCGAACATTTTAACAAAGGTAAATGGTGTTTCTCTCTAATTAATCAAATTGTTATGCGATTGGTTAAGATTAACTGTTATATAGGAAACTAGTCAATCATAGCAATAGGGTTGGGATGAATGGATAACTACACAAGGATTAATACTTGATTACGTAAACTACAGATTTGAGATCAAATCCTCGGAAAAAATATTGTTAAAAATTACATAAATACAAAATGTGAGCGCCTGCATCACTCTTAATGATTCTGAGTACTTTTGTATGTCACATGACATTGCTGGCCCATGTCACATTGTTGTGAAAATCTGTTGGTGGCCACAAGAGAGATATAACCGATTAACAACATAGAAGCTATATTTTTAACAAGAGTTTCAATCCATGAACCCCATCAAACAGTAAGCTAGTTATTTGAATTTCTTGCTAGTCAGACCTAATGACATATGTATGTTCTGAATGTAGCCAATTAATTTCCATTAGCATCAATAAAATACCTCAACTGGAACTTTACTGAGCTGTGAATGTACAGGCCTATTCACATACATACACAAAGCAACACAGAAATCCACTGTCTGTCCCCTCTGAAGACAACCCTTGTCCATCTGCACGGGTGATAATAGTTTCCATGACAATGCAGCACTCCAAGTGCATCAATGCCAGCCTGGATAAACAGTGATCCTTTACCAAAACAAGGGGGTCATTACGGCAGCTTGTCAAATCAATGTTGAGAGTGTCCTGCCTGATTAAGGCGTCCCCTCTCAGTCCTGACACAGTGTCAATACTGGCTGGCCTGTGGCGGCACACTCCCATGATTGGACTGAAATGCCTATCAGTCAGGCAGCTGAGCTGGACTAATGATTCCCTGTGCTGCCTATTAGAGGGACATGACAATTTAATCCTGTGGGCCAGGCAAGGAAAAAGTGACCTTGGTGCTTTATATTGAGGCTGAGGTAAATTGACAAGAGCAGATAAATCTTTACCTTGGGCTATTAACAGAATTAAAGAACAACAAAGGCAGAAGGTTCTTTCTTTTTTGTTCTCTTTGTCTCCGCCTTTCAAAAACCCCAAACCCCCTAAATTTGAAAATAATCTGGCAAAAACAATAAAGATTTGTCAACATTTTTAAATATGTAGGAATTTTTTTACTAAGTATTTCCACTTTGCGATAGTGCAGTTGAAATGAAGCTTAGAACAACAAAAAGTCAAATAAAAGTCATAGATTGAATTCTTCTATGTTTTGCTGTCAAGCTGGAATATTGAAAGTGGATATTGCTTGAAGCTCAAGGTTTTTCAGATGTTCAAAGCCATTCTAGCATGGCCCGGGGGCAAGGTATATTGCCTTGGACATCTATCTTAAGGCTATGAGAACATTGTCTACATGGTTGGAAAAAGGCCATGTGTTTACACAGATGTTTCAAGCTTTTAGCACACAGATCTTCCTGTACTGAGCCTCACCACCATCTTTTGTGCCAAGGGACATATACATTTTGCATTAGTTTACCCTTTGATACAGAAATGAAAGAGGGCAGGGGAGCTTGCAGACTTGCAGGCAGAGCCAGAAACAAAGTAAAGATTCTCTGCGCTGAATTGGATTTAAATTAAGAAAAACTTTGCTGTTAACATTTCAGGCGCCATGTCATTCCTGCACAGAGAGAAACAATATGCCTTTCTACATTTCTACAACAAAAGAAAGAAAACAAATAGCAAAAGATAAGAATTTCATGCCTGTTGCGAGGCTAGATCAACGGCACTGGGAGGCAATTTGCCTGCAAGGCACAGTTGCAACACTGACCCTTTATGTTTTCTCTAAAGGTCAACATTTTCTTTCTTTTGTTTTACTCCATGCATGCATAAATCAAAGCTTTTGGCTATTTTTTATGTTTGAAGTGGAAATATCACTCAGTAAAAGCAAAATATAACATATACAATACTAGAATCTCATAGCTTTATTAAAACACAAAATAAAAGAGCATCTTGATATTTATCAAGTATAAATGATACATTTAATCAATTTTTCTTTTGCTGGTTTGATATATTGTTCAAAATCCCTCCACACCTGAGTGATGGATGGAGGGAGAGGAACAAAACTTTGTCAAAGCAATTGAATGGAACTCTCATACAATGTCTAGCTTTCTGCTGAAGTATTTACTGAACTACAATGTTTCAGTCTAGCTGATTTTCATCAGGTATAAAGGCAGCATCTCCACATTGTCTTATGTTTATTTACACATACATATATATGTTGATTTATTTGCAGAACGGGAGCTTGCTGTAAATGTAATTTGCTTCCGCATTAGCAATCAAAGAATCCCATATTTACTGTGCTAAATTATACTTTTGCACATTTAAATCACCTTCTCTTTTGCTTCTGTGCAAAGAAATTAGCAGTAACAAACAGCAAACAGATGGCAAAGCCCATAACATCACCACTCAGCCCAAGTTGTAAACATGATTTACAATTTGCAGGATATTATTTACTGTGATTCATGTTTCTGTCAGTTCCACACTGGAGGTTAATAGAAATGCCAGCAAGCTTGCTGATTTACTTAGTAAAATTTTCATCTCAAGGTTCGGGTTCAGAAGATTGGAGTCAGAGAGAGTTACAGGATTCATGCATTATGCAGAAGAAGCACGACCTTCAGCCATCACAGTCTTCTCTATATATCACACTGGGCTTGACCCTCCCAAGGCCAGAAGGAGCATTTGATATATTTAACCACTACTGCCATTAAATTACTCACATTCTTTATAAGCTGAACTCATTTTATACTGCTAGCAACACGAAGGTAGTATCATTTTGATTAAAACTGGTTTTACACTTTGTATTTGGCATTTACCGTGGGTGATGCTTCAGCAATAAGGAGGACATTCATAAGTCAAAGGCAAACTAAATCAACAAATAAATCTTCTGCATGGTCCTTTTGATTTTTATGCCTCACATTATGGCTTTGCCATATGTTGGCCATATGTTGAAATAAAGAAGAAACTCTGCTCCTGCTGTTTGATACAGAACACTTTGTGAAATGATAGGAAATAAAGTGCTTTTTTAGAGTATGAGGTCCATTTTAATATAATTGGCTTTAGAATTATTTATAACATTAATTGCCACATTATCGACTGGCTGTCAGCTCCTTGGGCCTGCAGTCCATTCTTCTTCACAAAGAGCGCCAGCTCAGCCTAAGTAGACTGACAAGCTAATTATACCATCTTTCCTCTCAGTGATAAATGTCACTAATGTGAATCTGGCCTAGAAATAAGCCTCCTTAGTCACCCCAACTCTAACAGTCTCACTCCGGCCAGAATCTTTAGATAGAGATACTTCACTCTGCTTCATTTCCTCCCGAATCAAGTAGCTTAAAGAATTCATGCCCCAAATTATAAAATAGCCCTTGCTAGGTCATGTCTACTTTGCATTAAAACACAACTGAATCGCTTATTTGGCTTTAAGCATCATCAGCAATTTCAAAAAGCAGCACCAACCACACCACTCAGACACCTACAACTTCTGTAAATTCACAGCCATTTTATGCTGGCCAATTTTTAATATAATCCCATTGTAGAAATAACTCTATTATGAAATATATTACATTTTTTATATAATACAATATTTTTGCAAATACAGTTAAATATTGTCAATGCTGATGCCTTTGTGTGAAAACCTTTAAGCACAAGCAAGTTTTAATTAGGAAGTGCAAAGCCTCAGAATGTAAATGTTTACGTTCAAATTGTTAATTTAGAAGTGCTGTGATAGTCAGTTTTTGTGTTTAGTCTGGCTGTTGCGAATGTGTGATGTGGTTTTCAGTGTTTGTGTCACCAAAAATACTGTTAAACGCCAGCAATGGGTCACTATGATCAAGGCTACTCCAGCAATTAATCACATCTGGCCAGTATTCATCTTTGGGGTGTTTATTAAATATGACAGCATTTTTCAAATACCTGTTTGGCACAAGGAGTAGGAAAAGTGAGACAATAGTAAATTCTTGTCTTAGTTCAAGAAAGACAAGAAACTGAGTTAAGGGTACATAAGTCAGAACATGAAGACATGTTTTACAGTAATGAACTGTTTATGGAGAAACACACTAAAATAAAACTATAATGGCAACCAAGGCACTGGCAGTATTTTATTGTAAACCTTGTAACATTTTTATGTACACAACACACACACACACTCACACACACATACATGCGCATAATGGACAAAAGTATTCGGTCACACCTCTTAATCATTGAATTCAGTTCCATCTAGCACCCAACCATGCAGTCTGACTCTAAAAACGTTTGTGGGAAAAATGGATTGCTCTAAATAGCTCACTGAATTTGAGCATGATACTGTAATAGGATGCCACCATTGCCACAAGTCAGTTGGTGAAATTTCTTTCCTCCTAGATATTCCACAATCGACTGTAAGTGGTATTATTGCAAAGTGGAAGCATTGAGGAACCACAGCAACTCAGTCACAAAGTGGCAGACCACGTAAGGTTACAGAGGGGGGTTGACAAGTGCTGAGGTGCATGGTGTGTAAAAGATGCCAGAGCTCTGCTGAGTCTGCAACTGCAGAGTTCTGAATCAGTGATGGCATTAACATAAAAACGAACTAAAAGTAAAAACTGTGTGCCTTGAGTTTCATGGCATGGGTTTTCATGGCCCCCGCACAGGGCCCTGACATCAACCTCATCCAGCCCCTTTTGAGGTAAACCAGAATGGAGAGAGTGACCCCGGCCCTCTTGCCCAACATCAGCTGCAACCTCAAAAATATTCTTCTGAATGAATAGGTCAAAATTCCCACAGACATACTCCAAAATCTTGTAGAAAGCCTTCCCAGAAGAGTGGAAGCTATTATAGCTGCAAGGGGTGGGGTAGTGTGGGGGGCAACCCCATATTGATGCTTATGAAGTTAGAATCGGATGTCATAAATGCTCCTGCGTGTACAATTTGTAGGTGGCCCAATACTTTTTTGAACCTTTATTTAACCAGGAAGTAAACTCTTGAGATTAAGAATCTGTTTTGCAAGAGTGCCCTGGGCTGAGAGGCAGCATTACTCTAGTATGTGGTTCAATAGCAGGAGAAAACATGTGCAAGCATGAAGAGAATGTGCAAACTCCACACAGAAGGGCTTGACCTGGGTTTGAACCCAGGACTCACTTGCTGTGAAACAATATTGTTAACCACTGAGTCACCATGCTGCTTTCTGTCCATATATTTTACATATATA